>LPNX011204235.1:1038319-1140819 GCA_001517045.1 Pseudotsuga menziesii
CCTTGCCCTTTCATCCTACACTCTTTCCTCCATGCAAAAGCATTTATGAGCTTCCATTCCACCACTCATTAGCTTTCCCATGTGCCCTTGCCAATTCGTGAGCCTCATGACAGATTTGGGATCAGCTTTTTACACCTATGGGGGATTTGCCTATTTTGGGTAAGCCTACTTTATGCTAGTTTTGGATGCCTCCTTATGCATTCAACATATTGATGTATTCTATATATTCAGAAACCTATTTTATTATAGGGTTGGCTATTGTACACTGAGTTAATATAATTTTTTGTTACAGCTCCATTTTCAGTCTCCATTGTTGACAATTTTGCATGATCAATTGTAATTTGTTGTGAGTGAAATTAATCTATTGCTGGTCAGAATTTCTACATTTATTTGGGATTTCTACAACCCAAAAAATATTAAGAGTGGGATATTTTTGGCCATCTATCTTTAAGGATTGCATTAATGTGGTCAAGAAGTGTCGCATCCTGCCCCATTGCATCCTATTATCACCATCGGTCCCTTCACTAAGTGGGGGCTTGATTTTATGGATTGAAACCCAGATTCAGCTAGGGGGCACCATAATATTATTGTGGTTGTTGATTACTTCATAAAATGGGTAGAGGCTATGCCTACAGTTAAATCCAAAGGTGAGGCATCCATGTATTTCGTGTTCAACCAGATTATCACTCGGTTCGACATTCTGAAATAGCTTGTCACTGACCATGGTAGGAAATTTTAGAATAAAATGATGGAAGAGTTGGCTTCCAAGTTAGGGTATAAGCAAGAGCACTCCTCTTCTTATTACCCTCAAGCGAATGGACAGGTTGAAGCAGTGAACAAGTCACTTAAGTCTATTCTCCAACGAACCATCGAAAAAAGCAAGAATAATTGGCATATTATGTTGTATCCTACTTTGTGGGCCTACAAAACCGTGGTTAAGACTACCACTGATTTTTCTCCCTATTAGCTTGTGCATGGGGTGGAGTCTGTATTACCGGTTGAATGTGAAATCCCTTCTCTGAAGCTAGTTGTGGAGATTTTACTAGACACTTCCGCATTGGAAGAATGTTTGGTCCATTTAGAGCAGCTTGATGAGCAGCGTCGAGATGCCTTAGTGGCTCTAGAGGTTAAAAAGCATCGTGTTAAGGTCCAATACAATAAGTTTCTCTATCCTAGGAGGTTTAGTGAAGGTGACTTGGTCCTTTTATGGGATCAAGCTAAGGAACCCTTAGGGGCAGGAAAGTTTAATCCCATGTGGCATGGTCCTTATGTGGTTAAGTGTGTCTCAGAGAAAGGAGCCTATGAACTGGTCAATTATGAAGGGACAGCCTTGGTGGAGCCTAGAAATGGGCTCTATCTCAAAAAATACTATGCATGATCTTCAGCCAAGGATGATTTTTTGTACAGTTTTGCATTGCATAATTAGGTTTTCTTATGGTGATCGAGTTTGTTGATTAGCTTTCGTTTGTTATGGAAGATGTCAATGGAGTCTTTTGTTTACATAGGATTCACTAATGGTGCTAGCCATCACACTCAAAAATCAGCTTCGGCTGCTTGGGTGATCTATACTCCTACAGGTCAAGTATTGTCTTCAAGAGGTGTATGTTTACGGCCTTCGTCAAACAATGTTGCTGAATATAGTTCCATTATTGAGTTATTGCGGGATGCCATTTTGCATGGTGTTCATTCTCTTGAGGTACATCTTGATTCATAGTTAGTGGTTTTAAAACTTAATGGCTTGTATCGTATTAGGGATCCGACATTATGACGAAGATTCTTACAGGTTAGATTGCTAGAATGGAAATTTGAGAGTATAACATACATTCATGTTCCAAGAATTTTTAATCAAGTTGCTAAATCATATGCTAACTATGTGTTAGATTGGCATTTGTTTCACAAACCATAAGCATATCATAAAAAAAATTTACACACATGTAAATAAGATAAAATTTATCATCATAATTTTTTTTCATTAAGTTCAAAAAGTGACGTCATAATACATAAGTGTCATATACAAAATTGGGGCTTGTAAGCCACCAGAATATATTTACATGGTCATACAAAAATGAGTACACTCAGGTCTCTAAGCCTACAGAGGAGGAGTGTGCTGATCATGATAGCGAAACTATGGCTCTAGCTAGCTGGTGAAATAGTCGAACCCATGCTCGTGGTACTCCAACCACCTGGCACTGTATGGCCTCAGAAAAGTCCTCGACTTGCACCATGGGTACTTTGTGGGTCAGTCAAACAAAGTTTGTATGGATGCTTTAGAGCATCTGCTCTGCATCCGCACCCATAATCTCATCCCCTCTTCCCCTCCGTTGATGACAAGGGAAAACATCCGGCCGTCGTGGTCCTACATCTGCATATACATGATAGATTTTCACTATGTGTCATCACACCAAAAATACATCTTTTGATTTCATATATAAAAAAAAACAAAAAAAAATATAATTCAAATTAAAAGTGGGTTTGGGATTCTTTACCTATGTCTCCATAAGTCACTCCTTGAGGTAGGGGCATGTCTGGATCACCATGGAAGTCAATCCCTGAATAGGGATAGTCATCTATGGCGATCAACTGTATCCTCCACCATGGAAAGAACTTTGCTGGGAAGGGGTTAGATACCCTACCACCTCCCAGTCTACATGTGACATTAGCCCAGCACTCTTGAGCTAGTTCCCAAACTCCATGTGGAGCAATGTCTATCCTAGGGCTTGGCCCTGTCATCTGCTCAAAGAAGAATGTGCTCAGTATGCTGCCAAACCTGAAGTTCTACACCCGGCCCATCTTGTAGTCATTAAGCTATTGTTTCATGTTTCTTAACAGGGTAGTACTCCAGTCATATACTGTAGGGCACATACACTCTACCGCATAGAACATCATTGGTCATGAGGCCTGGTGGAGTGAAGCAAAACCTGCAATCCTACCTAAGGCCACAAGTATGGCTTTCAGCCCCAGAATCTGAATCGAGTTTGTCGAGATTTGACTCTCAACCTTTTTTGTATCTAGAAATTAGTACACAACTATGTACTCATCTATGGTCAGTCCGTGGGCCTGGCCCACGGGATCAGAGTTTCACCACCTCCCCTCGTCGGGACAAAACTTTAATGAAATATATGTCCTCAACCTCAATGCTGAGCGACATCCCATCTATCTGAAATTTTTTAGACTTTGGATCCCAATAGTCTACCAGCAGTTGGAGTAGTCTTGTTTTGGCCCTTAGTCTTCCAAGACACCAAAACTTGTATAAGCCACATGCTCGTAATGCTTGTTGGGCCAAGAGATCATCTTGAAAAGCTTCCTCAACATCACCATGTTCTCTCTCTCGCCACTCTAGTACCATCCTGCACAAAAAATGAAGTTTTTGATCAATATTTTCCCATCAAATCCTTGTTCATGGCCCTATACGTGAATGTTTGCAAAAAATCCATGTATGTACGCGGGTTTCAGTGCATTTTTTGTGTATCATGAGCCCTATTCATGGAAAAAATATCGATTTCCGCGTGGGTCAAAACGCTCAATTTAGGATGGATCAAAAAATTAAATGGGCCATTAAATTGGCCAAAAGTGCAGGCTGTCCGACCTTATGGTGCCCTTTTTTTGTTTTCTACGTACAACTTCGAAATGAATTCATTAGTTCCTCTTCTCACCCAATCTTCAGACTATTATGAGTGGAAGATGAAGATGATTGTATTTCTGAATAGACAACATCTCTTTTGGGTGTTTGATGGATTTGGCAGAAATTCTTTTGAGAGTGAAAATGATTGGCTAAATGCAAAGGATGTAGCTTTTGAAATAATGAAACTGGCTCTTTCTCCTATCTTGTGCTACCTTAGTAGATCTATTAAATATCCACAGGAACTCTAGAAAAGATTGGAAAGAACCTTTGGAATGATTGATGAGGATCATAATAGCACTTTGGACATCCAACACTATAAGCATCCTTGATCCAAAAATCTCAGCCTCCACTCTCTCTATGAAGTTCTTGAAGATGAAGAAGAAGTAGAAGCTTCTACACATTTAATCCGACTTGAAGACAGTCTCCATGCAGTGACTCCTTCTCATGATGCTCTGGAATTTCATGATATCTCTGATATCTCATCTTCTCATATTGCTGAAACAAAAGAAGACATTTAAATCTCTGGTATTGAAGAAAAATTCTACTGCACTTCCATGCAAACATTCATCGGTGGTTTTCCTTTGAATTATGTGCAAAATTTACCAGTAATTGCTTCTGAAAGTGAAGAGAAATTTGATTTTTATCCCTCTAATGTTGCTGCTGGTGTGCAAATATGTGATACCTTGGATATTTTGGAACAAATATCAGATTACCAGAGTGATCCATTCGCTCCCCATGATCTAGATTTTCCAGCAAATTCCTGCAGGATTTCATGGACCAAAATTCAGAATTTTGAAGAAGAAGAAAGCTGTGCATCCACCATCTCGGTTAACCATTTATTTGAATCTGATATTAACCTTTTTTTTGTTGGAAAAGTGGTGGAACCCACCTGACTAGCAGGGTTTCCATTGGCTAAGTAACCACGAACCAGGGGCATCTAAGCCATCAAAATCACCCGAGGATCACACCCGGCCTGGACCACACCAACCCTTAACATGGTTGGATTTTTTGGTATCCGACAGGATTAGAACCAATGACCTTTCAGCTTAGGGGGCGTCTTAACCATACCCCGCCACCAACTATTCTACATCTCACGGATGAATATGATATTAACCTTATTGGATCTGATATGATCTTATTTAGATCTGATCTGATATTACTTGGTTTAATATATCAAATTCATAATCTTTCAGTACCGCTTGTAGCTGTTCTCATCAACGGTGTGAAGAAACAAGTATCACAAGTCTCCTACAAAACTACTGCTGGGGATTTAATTCCATTTCATAGTTTTGGATCTGTTTTGAACCTATTTAGATCTGATTTAATTTCTTATATGATATTATTTGGTTCATATTTTAAAATTCAAAAGCTTTCAGTCATGCTTGTAGCTTCTCTCACCAATTCTGGTGTGAAAAATCAAGTACCACACTTTCTCTTCAAAACTGTTGATGGGGATTTGGTGTTAGTTTACTCATATGAGGTTGATGATATTTTATTATGTGATTCATTAGATATTTCAGAAGCTATATTAGACTATGGAGCTCAATCATTCGCTCTCAACAGTCCTAGTGCTTCTCTACCATTGATCACATGCTCATCTCCTCACAGAACTAGTAAAGATGAAGATTTTCTGCATCCACCGGGACACTTGCTCCTAACACTTGGGGCTGTTCTTACCACTCATGGTTTGTTGTTAATGGCTGCAACATATCCATTTTTTGATTTTTCCTCACATGTTCTGAATCCTCAAGAACCTTTTCTCACTTATTAGTTGACTTCAGTTGCTCTACATGGGTCCAATCTTCATCTGGCAGCTGTCTATATTTTTGAGTTAGTTGAGCATATCATTCTTCTTCCAAAGAGGAATATTCCTCTAGACATAATGATGGAGAGGTTCACATCCCAGAACCCAGGATACCTGTGCACAGAAGAACCAGATTGATCCTAATTCTACCTGCTTAATTAGAGGGGGGGTTTTTTTCCATGTGGTTTTTCCCCAACACCTTGTTTTTGAGCAGTTACTTTACTTTACTTGATGTAATGGGTGACCTATGGTATTAGTCACCAAATCCCACAGATTTTCCAAGTTAGCATTCAAGGGGGGTGTTAGGATTATTAATCCTCCCTTGTCCAATTTGGTCATATGTCTAAATCGGGAGTCCATCCAGTCTATTTATAGTCATTAACACCATTGGGTCCACTTGGCCTAATTGGGGAACATGTTTCATTTACTAAAGTGTGGGGAGCACTAATTGAGGCTCACTGCCACTGATTACACTTGATTGCATCAGTTTAGGAGCCTCCTAGACCAATCCCTAGAATTTAGGAGCCACTGGGAGTGCCGAAACCAACCAAGGTCAGTTCAGTTCAATTGATGACTGGTTAAGCTGATTTAGGAGTCAATTACATTTAGTTCTAGTCCTCTACATTTAGTTAGCACTAGGTTTGCATGGCTGCACTAAGGAGGGTCGCATTTCTCACCTACCATAGTCAGTTAGCCTCAGTCAACAGTGAATGTAACACTTGAGTTGTGTTTTAGAACTTTGATGAACTTCAGTTATGGTTTAGACAAGGTTAGTTAACTATTGAGTCCTCAGACAGGGATTTAGACAATGTCTTAGTTCCCTACAGTCAAGTAGAGTCTAATCAATTCGAATTTCCTCATGTGGATTCTAATTGCATGTGGCTATTTAAGCCATTATACTTCATTGTAATTATTATCTAATTACTCTTTGATTAATGAAAAGAATTCACAGATGCAAGCCATTTTTGCACTTTTTCATTCTTCAATAACTGAGTAAATTGTTTGATCTATCATGTGAGTTGTGTGTTTGTCCACGGATCTATGTGCTCAATTTAACATATTTCAGGTATTATGTCTAAACTAGAATTTAGGTTAGGTTGCACATCCGTTCGCACTTTGCATAACCTTATGTCCATTTCATCTTAACCTTAGGTACAAACCCATTCTATCTTCTCACGGAACCTTCTTGCTGCTTTTAGAAGTGACATGTTGTGAATGGTAGAGCTTTCCCATACATGGGTACCCTAGTTAGATCCTGTTTTTCATTTGGTGCCCATGCCGACATTTCTCATTTAGGGTGTGGGAGTCCTTTGTATAGTACCACCATGCCTTTGAGCAAGAGCTTCATACTCCTCTTGAAATTTATGTTGGCCTTTTCCCCCTGGACTCCCCATGTATATGTCAAGTTGTAATTGCATTATCATGTGTTTTTCTTTCCTTATTGAGCCTTACAATGGCTTCCCTTACTTTGATTATCATCCATATAGCCTGATATTATCTCATGTCTAGCCAAGTAGAGCCTTTTTATATATCTTTTACAGCTTGATACTCCATTTTTTACTGAGAGGGGACATTACCCTGAGTGTCATTATCCTGCACATGTTTCCTTGCATTGAGCATAGGTATGTTCTGCTTCCTAGAACTAGTTTGTTTGACCCCTGACACTCATCTCCTCCTAGATTTGTAACTATAAAGCACTTTTATTCTTTTTTCAAGATTTTCAAAATATCTAAAAAAGTTCAAAAAAAATAAAAAACCCAAAAATCCAGATAGGAAAAGATGTTATCTTTGGAAGCAGTCAAGTCGTGTCGCCTTCGAACAGAGAACTATATCTCACATCTGCTGTTTGGGTTAATAGTTTGACTTTAGGAGCTCTAATTGTTTCTCTAAATTTATCTCCACCAACTGGTTAAGCTTCCAGTCCTTATGGAGCCTCTGTTGATGCCTCCTAGGTTTCATAGATGTACCAGTTTTTCATATCGAATCTATGCTACCTACATTTGGTCACCATTCTCCTTTATGCTCTTGTTCGAAGGAAGTTGAAGCCTGAGTCGACCATTCCTTAGTTTTCTTGACTTTACATGTCGGCCATTCTCGGTACTATTACTGGTTTGTGCACATGTTGTTCGAGTCCTTCGACATTAGATAGCGTTGCTGAGTACCTTGTGTTGGTTGATGGGGGATGCCTTAATACCCTCCTTCCAGCAGATTCCATCCCATCGACTTCAGATCATTTATTTTGGGATAGGATTCTAGAGTCATTTGAGTGCCTTGAGACTTACAGTCATCAGTGGTAGGTTCTCTTTCCATCAACAGTTTTGGGAATACATCAATGTCCCTTGATCAATGGATTCTTTCAAGTGTTCGACCTCAACACATCTATTCAAACTTGTTAGATTGCACTCTAGTACCTTGATTCCCATTTTCATTATCGGTGGGTGATCTCGTGTCTGTTAATGGTATGCATTAATGACCAGTAATCAGACGATGGACTACTATGTTCAACCTTGACACCTCTATTCACATAGTAGGACATGTACTCATAGCGGTTTGTGTAGAATACTTTCCACATTGGTGGCATTCCACATATGCTACCTCCTTCATCGTGCCAGTGTTCATGAGATTTCAACTCTCGTGACTTGATTCCAGTGTATGTTAGATATCTTCAGCTTCTATGGAGATCTTGATCCTCTATATATCTTCATCATGGAGATGCTGATCTATTATATATTGTACGTGGAAATGACCACACATGTCACATTTTGTATATCATGCCTATTCACGACCATTGTACTCATATGTATCTGAGACTTCTATATGTATTCACAATCATGTCCAAAGATTGATTATTGTACTATAATGTTGGATGGATGGTTCTTCCACCTGGTTCTTCATCACTCCACTTCTAGGATGGATTTATAATGTATTTCGACCATCATGTTACCCCTATGACCTCACACATTAGGGGGGCATCTATTACAACTGATTTTACCACACATGGTTGATCACACATTTATGGCCTTCCCTATCCCTCTACAGACTCTTTGGACCCCATGGACCAATATTGTACTTTTTATGTTTCCAAGATCATCCCTAAAAACACCTATTATTTGTTATATGTGAGTTTTAATCCCTTTCTCACGTATATACGTGGATATTGACCTCAAACCCACGTACATCGAGATGTGTGCATAAGTCCAAGTATTTTTGGAGTTTTCCTTGATGTGTTTCTAAACCACTTGACTCTTGGCCTTCCATATGCCTCACGATCACTCATATTTGCCCTCCATTACCCCTTTGGAGTGCTATATAAGGAACCCCTTAGATACATTGAAGAGGAGGAATTGAATAGCAAGGAAATTATAGGCCATTGTTGCTGGAGCTTACTTGTACTTGAGTCTACATCCCTTTGTCCCTTTGGAGCACTTTTTGTTCTTCGCAAGCTTGCCTTTGCTTGTGAGCTTGCTATCGAGAGATGGAGGTTTGAAGTGGTGGAGGCCCAGGTGGAGGACTCCGTTTCTGTGGTTCGTAGATGTGCCGACAGAGGTTGTCACTTGTGTAATCTCTGATTTGATTAATAGAAATATATTTTCCTCTCCATTTAATGTGCAATTGAATGAATATTGAATCCATGGATATATTTAATTGTTTATACATTGATCAATATATATGCTAGAGTAGATATAACACCATATTATATAGCATGCTTGTCTTGTTTACTGTTGTTGAGAGTGAATTGCTAAAGCAAGAGGGATTGGAAAAAGCTCAATGAGGATCTACTCCAACCGTCCAAATTAAGGTACGACCTGTGATCCCTTAGTGTTAGATGTTTGGTTTCTCTTGCATATAGGAAAGGATTGGTTTCTGTGGTTTGTCTATCTATTGTGGTACACCCCAAGCCATAGTAAGTTTCTCTCCGTAACACAAGGAGCTCGACAAAGGCGACATGATGGATTCTACTACTGCACAAAAATGGCACAACGAGGTGTCACAACTTCCATGTGACACAAGCTTGTCCTTAATCTCAATAACTAGCACAACTTGTGCGACGCAACTGATTCCTTACACGTGATAAACAGTGCTTGAATTAAATTTTAAATTAGCAGTTTGACCACGAACTCATACATAACATTCCAGTAATGCTTTAACCATTCATTCATTCACTGAGTAATAATATGGAGGCATACATTCAACAGTAACTCATCAATATAGAGTTAGCAACTACTTGAAATTCACATAAACATTCGACAATCATCAATCATTCAACACAGGAAATAACGTGGAAACCCATCTGGGAAAAACCACCAAGGTGCTCTTCATCTGGCATGAGAAATGTGTATAGAACCTTGCAGTCTATGACTATTCTTTAATATATGTCTAAGTAAATCAATCTCTTTCTGTTCTCATTCTCTCTGGTTTTATTATCTATCTACTCCTATTGATCTGCACACAGCCTGGATCGACCCTTCTACTTTACTAGCGGTCTATGCACGTAGCTGCAAGATCTGTGGCTCAACATCCTTCTAATTCTACTAGATTATTCCTTGAATATTCTTCTTCTAATGTCTACTTCCTAACATTCTATGCAAAACACACCGAATGACCATCAAACCCTTATACAAAGCGGGTTCCTCCTATTTATAATATCTATAAGACCACACATGTTCGACTGAGTACAAATCAGTTATTACAGACTCAAAATCTACAAAATATATTTGTTACATAAATTTCAGCCCATACCTAGCCGCGATAATCCTGTAATGCATCAACCACGACCTTAACTAGTCACGGAAACGTCTTTTAGCTCATTTGTACTGGTCATAAATAGCCGCAAAACTGTCCTTCATATTCTATTGGTTCGTCCTTCTCCAGTCTTCCTTGAATTTTGCCTCTCCAGCTTTAACCTCTCTACCTGCCTCTTCCACCAACTCTGAATGTTCCTTCCTCGTCACAACTTCTTTCCATCCTTATCCTACCTTTCCTCCATCGCACGCATGTTTTTCCTTCTTGTGTTGGTTCCTTCATTTTCTTCTTGACATATTTTTACCCTGTCACACACGTACTTTTCCTCCTTTTCTTGCACAGCTGATTTATCCTTGTATATGTTTCCTTCTTTTCCTAGCTCTTTCCCTGGCCTAGCATGCCCCCAACACTCACATGTGGCTCATCTCGATCCACTACTAAAAAATGGATGTCCTATTCAAAATTGCATGTCGCAAAACTGTAGTTTCCTGGAAATACTTATTCTTATGGCATAGGCTATGCCATAGGACCAACCTTGTCATGTAATTCCTTCAAAACTTACTGCACCCAAGCGACATCCACGCTGAATTCCTCATCTTGTTTCTCCAATTGCTCCACTCGGTCAGAACTGATGTGTTTCGATAATCCTAATTCTAGTGACTGTGCAATATGTTGAAGCTTTTGCTACACAGGATGAATAAACCCTGTCACTCACGTTGCTTCCGACTAATGTGCTTCTACCTCATCATTCCGAGTGTGCTCTCGGTCATGAATATATTGAGCTTCCTATTGAAGCTACTCAATCTCACCAACATTGGTAACTTTCTCCTATAGTAAGAGATTCTTCATCTCTGCCTTTCCCGCAGTGATTTTCTAATCAGCTTGCTGCGTATTCGCCTTGATCTTTTCTCCCGCCTCATCTTCGAGAAGCACTTCCCATATAGTGGAAACAGAATCAACTATCTTAGTGCATAGTTTTTCTCCATTGCATATATTTGCAACAGCCTCAGACATTGCTTTTCTCCATTCCTCAAGCACCTCGGGAGGTGTGCTTGGTACATGCCTAGCTTAAAGCTCCTCAAACTACTTCAGCTCCATGAAAATCCATGACAACCGGGAAACCTTGGTAGCAGAATATTCATCTTCCTGGCCCTCTTCTGGTAGGAAGTATGCGATCTCACTTTTAATGGTTTCAGATAATGTGGCATGGTTGTCCTCGTGTGCCTTAATTTCTTGATATTTCTCTTTAAGGAGGGCCTTACGCGCCTTTTCCTTCCTTTGCAACTTTGTTTCCTGATACACAACAACATTCTTGCGCATCCATATTTAGAACGTAGATGCCTGTTGTAATTCATAGAATTCAACCAATGAGAGCTTGGAGAAGTCTATTTGCAATGTGTTGAACTCCTCAACAACATCATCAAATGCACTTGTCTCCGTCCCTGTTTCCAGTGTGCTCCCCTGGATTTGTACTTTTATCAGTGGCACTAGCTCTGGTGTGACTAATTGGACGCTGGGATCCATGCCATATGTCTTAGCCTAAATAGTGTCTTTGACCTCGTTAATGGCCTCAATCATATTATTAAGGTGCCCTGCAACTTTACCAACCAAGTTTACTTGCTGCGTGTTCAACACCTCAAGGATTTTCTTGGCAACCTCAGCTACAGTGCCTGCTAGCTCTTGAACATCATCCTCAGTCAATGTGTTTGTGTTAGCCACTCTATCAGCTTTTCTCTTCTTGTGTTGTGGCCCCCGTTCTTATTGTTTATTTTGTGCTTGGGTCTGGATATTCTCATTACTAAGCGTGTGCTCTGAATCACCATGATTAGGGCCACCATCATCATCGTTTCCTTCCCCCTCCTGCAACCGATTTTTTTGATTGTATCCTTCATCATGTCCTTGGCCATTTTGTTGGCCATTTCCTTGGTCATTTGGTGGGTCCCCTTGATCTTTGCCTTCTTCTAGTGGCTCTGTGAGAGAGTTGCACCATTCCTCAGGCCACTCTTTGACAATTGCATCCACCTCCTCAGTAGTGATCATGAACCCTACATTATATGCTTGTTTTTTTGGGTCGTTCTTTGGCTCCAAAATCATATTATGCGCACTAGCCCAGAAATTTATGAAGTCTGCATACATGTGCACTGTTGCTGCATAAATTCTGTGGGTTCTCCTGATAACAGCACGCAACACCTCGACGTGTAGAAAAAACTCAATGTTATTATCCGTCTGGCATTTCTTATTCTTCTTCCTCTCCCATAGGTTATGATACTTTGCGCCAAGGAAAAGTAATGGGACATCCATTTGTTGGTAGTCTGGTGTCCTGGACCATAGAATGAACGATATTAGGATGAGCATCTAGGAGTAGTGAAATTTGTAATTAGGTTCCTCTTATGCTTGCTGCGCATCATCTATCAGTTCATTGAAAAGAAACTACGACCAATTTAAAATCACTACTTTTCCGCACAGTTCTGCAAGCTCTACTGCTCCAGCAGTACATTCAGTTGGTCTCATCTTGCACAACAGTTTACAAGAGAGGAGATTTATGGAAAACCACACTATGTTTTCCCTAATAGGACCAATCCAAAATCCCCTACCCATGTGCTGAAGGTTATACTTCTGCTTCATCTTGGTGGTGTACTTGTGGTGCAAATATAGAGTGGGGTTTTCTCCTATCATTGATAGACCTATGATTGAATAAATAAGTTTGACATCGTCTGTATATGGTTGATTGATCCATAAGCATCCCTTGTGGAAATAGACTAGAAGTTATTTCACATATGTATTAACCTACATACTGTGGCCGAAATGTAGCATGAATAGAAAATCCAACAATCCTGCACTGGCGATGCCAGTAACCCACTACATTGGTACTAAGACTTGATCCTGAGTCGGTCCGGCTTGACTTGTAGTAGTGCAGTTGCCTATTTCATAGACAAACTGCAGGTGAGTGTCGAGATATTCAAATTCTAACCTGGCGATATTTGGCATTCGATTCATCGGTAAGGGTACATCATTAGGAATTTGAGGTGAGATTAAAAATGTGGAAGCTTTCTTTGGAAGCATCACTTCCTCTGCATCAGTTCTTCTAGGCTGAATGTATTGCGGAAATTATTCTTCTTCCCTCCAGGCACTCACTTCTTTGCGAGGTGGTGAATCCTTGTCCATGAGGGCCTCCTCCTATGGGTCTTCCTCCATTGGTTCTTTCCCAGGGTTGTCCACAACGACCTTAGCCTTGCATTTCCTCGATTTGGTGGTATGGATGCCTCTCCTACTACTTTTCCACCGACCTGTCTTGGCTCCATGATTGGTTGTGCAGCTGAAGCTGGAGGTCTCTGAGTTGGGTTTGGCACAAGGTACAAACTAAGGGTCGAACAGGGGTCGAACGAGGGGGTTGAATAGGGGTCAAACTAGGGGTTCAAACAAGGCCATGATCAGGCACATGCTGCTTTCTCATTCGCACCACCGAGTCGAGTTCAGGTTCTCTCTCTGGTGGCTATACTTCAGGTGATTGAATCTCTTCCTCAATCAAAAATCTCGGATTGACAATTACATTGGATAAATTGCTTGCATCGGAGATCTCTATTACCATGGGTGTGGGCGCACTCTGTGAGAGGCTTCGGCTCTGCAATTTTTAGCTCTAGTTCTCTTGGCTCTTTTGTGTGCGTAAAAGACTGTTTGATGGCGAAGCCTTGTATTTATACATGTCTACACATCTTGTAGTCACATATGATGGGAGGCTGAGGTCTAATCAGTCACATGGGATTCTCGGTCGATGCATTTCTTCATTAACTCAAGAACTTGAGTATTACGATGTACCTATTAGAAACTATGGCAGTTATGCCGAGGATAGTTGATGGGACCAAAAAGCACATCATCATTCTCCTTGTATCTCGTCGAATTAATGACACTTAGTTGTCATAATTGCCTCAATATTTACCAGATATTCACATCTTAATGTCAGCTAGCCTATCATTTCTGTTTTTTGCAGTACTTTCCACCTTTTCCTGTGCTTCTTGCTTTTTCCTGCCGCTGGTTCCACCACAGACATGCAACAAAAAAATTTACATCTTTTGTCCTCTCTTTATTTTTTCTTTTTTTCATGCACAACACGATTCTAGTCAGGGATGTTATGACCATCATAGTATGGTTTCAGGTGACTTCCATTCACCATACCTGCGACATACATTCCATCTAGTCTCCGTAGTTTTACTACATCGGCATTAGTGATGTGCACAATCTTGTATGGCCATAGCCAATGTGTCTTTAGCTTTCCTGGGTGTTTGAAAAATTTGTTGTCATACAACAACACAAGTCCTTCAACTTCAAATGGTTTGACCTAGATATGGTGATCATGCCATGCTTTTTGTCGCTACTTCTCAACTGTCTGATGGAATCCTGCGACGAAGTGTTCCTCTTCCATCTAAATGAGCTGCGAAAACCTTTGCTTGACATCATCTCCATTAGTCATCTCTGTCAGCGCAACAATTCACAAGCTGAGAACAATGTATTCCATTGGCACAATAGCTTCCTGTCCATATACTAGCCTAAATGGAGTGTGTCCTGTTAGTTGCTTGCAAGTTGTGCGATACACCCATAGCACAGCTGAGACTTTTTTATCCCACTCATCTCAATGCACATTGCATACCTTGGTCAATGCATTCTCTAGAATCTTGTTGAAAGCTTCGACCATTCCATTTTCCTGAGGATGATAGGGTGTCGTATTCTTATGCTAGGTCTGAAATTCTGCAGTCAACTTAGTAATCATTTTGTGAACAAAATGTGTACCTTGGTAACTTAGTAGTATCTTTGGACAACCAAATCTAGTGGCTACATTTTCAAAAAAAACTTTGTTGCAGTTGCAGCGGTACAATCTTTAATAGGCAGAGAATCAACCCATCTAGTTAAATAGTCTATTGCAGTGATAATGTAGTGTGCACCAGCTCTCTTTCCTGGTGGAATGATAGGTGCAACAAAATCGACTGCCCATTTTTCAAATGCTTGAAGGTTTATCTGCGGCGCAAGAGGAATCTCGTTGTGGTGCGATGGTTTTCCTATTCTTTGACAGATATCATAGAGCCTGTAGAAGATTCTAGTATCCATGTGTATGGTTGGCCACCATAGTCCTTCCTACAATATATTGCACATAATTTCTTTTCCCATGTAGTGTTCTCCTACGACGCCAGCATGTGCTTCACTCATTACCCAAGGTCATTCATAATAAAAAGCACAACGATGGGGTATTTCATCGCACCCAATTTATACATATGTCCCGTAATTAATGTATAATCGGCAGCTTTGACAACCAACTGTTTCTTCTGATTAGTTGACATTCCTTCATGTGCATAGCCTATGCTCAAAAAGTGAATGATTGCATTAAACTCATGGTTCTGATCGTCCATCATGTGGATCACAAATAGTTGCGCATCAGGAAAATTGTCTTCCAGACTAGTTGGCTCTTCTCTACTTTCTATCCTTGATAGGTGGTATGGCCTAACATTCAGTTGACCAGGTTTGACAACGACCTCAAAATCAAATTATTGGAAGAGAAGAAGACATCTATAGATCCTACCCCCCAATGTTGGCTTATTGAGTAGGTATTTCAGCGCTAAATGATCAGTGTACCTATGAAAATTTCCACCCAAAAAATAGTGTCAAAACTTCTGAAGTGCATAGACCATAGTGAGGCATTCTCTTTCTATCGTCATGTAGTTCTTTTTTGCTATTGATAGTTTTCTACTTGCAAAATCAATAGGGTGGTCAAGAGCATCCTCTCCTGGTTGTGTCAAGACTATGCCGAGCGCGACAAAGGATGCATCGACATGCATATGGAACTCCTTCTTCCAGTCCATAAATACAAGTATTGGCATAGTGGACATTGTGTTCTTCAATTTATCCAAGCTTTCCTGGCAAGCTGTTGTCCATTGAAACTTTGTGTCTTTCTTTAGCAGTTTCTCCATAGGTGCAGTGATTGCTACATATCCTCTGATGAACTTCCTGTAGTAGCCTCTTTGTCCTAGCATTGATCTGAGTTGTGTGACTGATGTAGGCGGTGGTAAGTCAAGAATAATCACAATCTTTGTTGGATTGACCAAAATACCGTTGTGACATACGACGTGACCCAACAACACATCAAACAGTGTGCAGAATATACACTTCTTGGAATTAAGCATGGTCTGATACTGGCGAAAACAGGCCAGCATCATGTGTAGACTCTCAATATGGTCTCTTACTAGACAAAACATAGTCCAATCATCAAATTAGACCTGAATAAATTTGAGAATAAAATCTTTAAAAGAAGAGACTACTATTCTAGAAAAATAGCAGGTGCATTCTTGAGTCCAAAGGGAATTATTGTATACTGGTAGCATCCCTATTCTGTGATGAATGTTTTTTTTTGGTGATCCTCTTGTGCGATCATGACTTGATGATAGCTAGAGAATCCATCAGTAAATGAATACATCTCTTTCCCGTCTACTCTTTCAAGTACTTCATCTGTAAATAGTGTTGGGAATGGATTGTGCAAGCATGCATCGTTCATCTTTCTTAGGTTGACACAGATCCTGACTTCACCTGTTTTCTTCTTATATTGGATCACTATAGGGCTGATCCACTCCGATTCCTGAATAGGCTCAATTATTCCTGCGTCGAGCATATGATCCAAATATTCTTTTACCTTTTCCTTATACCTAGGGTTCATCCTATAAGGTCGATGCTTACTAGGTTTAGCATCTGGTTGCAGGGGTATTTTCATCTCTCCCAGATCTCCTACTATCCTCTTGATATCTGAAAAGTTGGTAGGGAATAGGTCCTGATATTCATGCAGTAAGTCTGTGATCTTTGCGACTATCTCTTCATCACAATAATCTCATATATTGGCGAAGTTTGGGTTCTCTAGAGACCCAATGTTTACATTATTTATCTTTAAAGGATTTAGGAACCGGTCGCTTGAAATGTCACTTCCTTCCACTGAGCATGTACCCTCAGATTCTGGTATGTTGATGTTAGTCCGGTCATCATCTGGGTCTCCAGTCAGCTTGTAGCATGCCATCCACTGCTGGATAGTTGCATTGCATTGGTGGGAATTTTCCTTCTTAACAGGGATTTGAGAAAATATATTTTCTTTGATTACTTGAAGCACAACATCAACTATAGGTTGCTCATTAACACACTCAAATGTGTGCACCAACTGCTTGGATACCTCTTCCCAATATTGAGTACCTTGTTGCAGCTCCATAGATGCATACTAGCTTCTAGGTGTCATTTATAATGTGTGAATGAAATGATGAACACATTCCTAGTGTGGGTATGCTACAAATACAGTGCGACACTAATTTATGTGTGCAGTAGCGATCGACAAGCCTGTGTACTTATGGCTAATGAAGGTGACTTCTTCACCAAAATTGACTTCCATCAACCTTTTTCATTGTGGCCATTCTGTTATAAATTGCTTGTGTGTACCCTAGCATCTGGCAGGTGTAGCCTTCAGCACATGATCCAATGCAGAAAAGCATTGTGACTCAATGACGAGTTCTTAAAACTCACTTAGGAAGGCTACAAGGTTAGGTAAACCTTCATAGGTGGGTAGCTGTCTTAACTCATTTTCCACCCATCGCAAAAATCTCGTAATCCTTGCGCATCTCCTCATAGAGAATTCATGTAACCATTTTTTCCAGTGTTCCAAAGCCTCCCCTGAGTCGGATGTGTAGGAACTAGCACTCTTTCAGCTCAGTTTTCATCTGTTGTTGGATTGATGTAATCTTCTTGCATGGCAGTGAAATTGTAGATCTGGTCAAGGTAGTCTTCCTGTCCCTCATTGTCGATAGGCTCAATGTATATTTTTCCTTCCAAAGGATCAATGGGCGATACTACCCTCATCTCATTATCCTCAAATGAGAGTATCCTTATCTTGAAGTTGATAATGGTCTCTTTGTCTATGGCCCAATCTATTCCCAGTGGTGCGGGATATGGGTTTGTGTCATCAACAATGTTAATGACTTCAAAATATGCAAATATGCACAACCCTTCGATGTTGATGGGGACTTGAATCAACATACCAATCCTTCGCCTCCTCTACCTCTAAAGTTCCTGCCACCCATTCCCTGAGGGTGTGATTGCTGCGGGGGGTATTTGTCACATGCCCCAATTTGCAAAACATTTTATGTTTTAAGAAACATTATGTTACATTTTATGTTAAAGTTTATAATTAATGACCAAGTGGGGTAAAGGATAAATTAATGTAATTGCCAAATATTTTATTAATAAATAAATGAAAGATGAGACAACTGCTTAGGGAAGTTGTTAAATGAGTGTTTTACTGGTCACTTGATGGAGAAGGCTGGGTTGAGAGCATATTGACACTTGGCAGCATCCTCAAACTACTTCTAGCTATTGCAGGTGTCAACTTCCCTATTTTTGTGGTCATGTTCCCCAAGAAAGTGGAACAAGAGCAGGTGGCTCATTAAGTAAAAAATGACCCAAAAGACCTAGGCATGCTAATAAAACATCCTGTTGAAGACAATTGAGGCTGCTCATTTTGGATTTGTGAACATTCTGAGTGATTGAAGTGCACAAGAAAATTTGATGGAGGGGACTAGCTGAAGTATGTTTTGAGTGGAAAAGTGCTGAAGACCTGAACTAGTGCAGTTATTCTAAGCTGAGTTCATACTATTGCATGCAGAATTGACTTACTGTTGAACACTCAATGGAGTTGAAAAGGATTACTAGACTACATCTCTCACACAAAACTTCTACCAGGGGTACCAGGAGACAAGCTTGGGGTTCCTGAGAATTGCAGTCCAGCTTTTCTCTAGGAGTTGGTTGGGAGGAACAGGTTCCTTAAGCTGTTGTCACCTCATCTATATTTCCAGGTTCTACTTGTTTTATTCAGTTATCTAAGTATTTACTGTTATCTAGAAAGTTTAATTTTAATCAATGATATGTTATGCTTATGTTCTTATTGCTACTAGGGTTAGTTAGGAGAAATGTATATGCCGTGAAAAGATAGTAAGTTCTGAACTAGCTAGATTAGGGTAAATGATTAAAAGAATTTCTAGTTTAACTGATACATAGAAAGAAAATACCTAAACTGTATTTTTCCATGCCTTTTATAAGGTAGTACTCTAGTATAGTAGGTTATTTTAATTTTAGATAAAGAATCGAATGAAGTATGCATGAATATGAAATTATTATCTTCTACAGGTTCATATGTATAAATTGTTTGTACGCTTTCTTTTATATTTTTCATTTAGTTAGAGTACTTGAAAAAAATAAACAAAAACTGTTAGGAAAGAGCTAAGGGTATAAAATACTAGTCTATGTAATGGTTTATGTTATCACTCAGAATGTACCTAGGTTGTGAAAGGTAGATCCCGAGGTAATAGCAAAAACCACTTTAGAAAGAAACTGGCTTTTCTTTCCAGAGAGGGATCTCTTAGACATAAATTTAACAAGGCCAGATATTGGAATCAATACTTTAAATTATGCAGATGGTTGAAACAACACATATAACAATTGGGCAATGGAGTCAAATAGATAAAGATAATGTAGAGTTTCATTCATAGAATCCGAACAAAGGCAAGATAATCATCCAGTCACAGTCATTCATTGATTTTTAGGCGAATAATAAAGAAACATGAACAATCCATCAATATAGAGCATCACAAGATGGATTCCATATCAACTTTACCAGAAATATTTGTGAAATATCTGAGACAATAGCCAAAGCATAACAAGTATAAATTCTGAAACTATTAAACACTATGCTCAGATATGAAGAAAACGGAATGGAAGGTAAGCACTTAGAATACAATCACATGGAAAGAAGGAACAGACTATAACATAAACGACACAGGAATATTTGATGATCAATCTAGCATTTGGCTCTGTTATTTATTCAAAAATCATAAATTCTCAAAAAACATCAGTCCAAACATATGGGTTCCATCCCCCAATAGATCAAATAAATTTAATTATATACAAAGATAACTTCTTCCCAAGAAGATTAATAACCGAATAATATGTTAATCAAAGTTTTTGTAACCATATCCCTAATAACTAGGAATAAAAACTACATTCTTTGATTCAAACAATAGATTGTTTGATTGTAACCAACTTAGTGACTTGCAAAGTATCCCGAATAAGCAGATCCATGAAATGCAACACATGTTTTCAAGGATGAAGTATGTACTTGGTCTTCTTGAATCTCTCCACGATCCTCCATTGCTTCGGATTTGGGGTGTCATATTCTGTCATCTCTCTAATGGACACCTCCAGATCCACATAACTTTCATAAGATATTGTGGGCAATCCTCTTCTAATGATTAATTTTTTTTTCAATATTTCGAAATCCTCTGTCAATTTTTCTACAATGATCTTTCCAGTCAACCCTTTAACCAAATATTCAAACTTGGAATGGTCCAGGAGATTCTAAACGAGCAAAATGTGATAATGATCCTGAGAAAATAATCTTCCTTCATCATCCCAAAAAGAAGGGAGGCCATCTGCAGAAAGGAGTAAGTCGACAAAGTTGACTTGAACGAAGACTGACTTAGTCGATCGACCGACTAAGTCGATAGGCCGACTTAGTCGATCAGCCGACTAATTCGGTCGGCCGACTAAACTAGAAGATTAAGTCGGCTAACTAAAAGTCATGTTGGTTCACTGAACCAACAGGTAGTTATTTTGTAACTATTTGTAAATTGTATATATTAGGCTGTTGAGCCAAACGAGAACTCAATTCAATTCTCTGCCTTGTATGAACTCATTGCATTAATATAATCTGTTATCCTATCTGTTCTTATCTCTTGTCTCTGATTTATAGATATATATGTTTTAGTATGTATTATTGGTAACCTTATGTGATCTGTGAGATTACAACATGTCTGAAATATATGCTCACATATGATACCAGAGCAGGAGATTAAGGACTGGTGGGACAGTAAAATTGCGAACTAATTGCAAAATTACGCAAGAAGGAATAGATTAACAGTCGCTGAAGCCAAAGCAATATTTTTCACAGAGACACATGAAAAATTTGTCGAATCAGTGCCACAACTTTTGAAGCAACTTCTGGATGAGAAAGCCAGACGCAACTAAAGAACAACAGTTGCTAGAAAAACTGATCCGAGGAGTCCGAACAAATTTGTCGGAGTGGTTTGAGAAAATCGCCGACGACTTCTGTGAGTAGCAAGCAGTCGAAGACAGAACTTCTGTGGAAACTGTCAAAGAAAAATTTTACACAGATTTCATCGAACAATTTTTGTGTTCCCTACTAACCTTGCTGTTCAAATTCTTGATCGAGAAAGGAGCAGGACACATCGTGGAACCTCGTCCACCATTGTGCGAACAGCCATCAAATACCAACTGGGTAGAGAAGTAGAGGAAGTGGGAGAAATTCATTGCAGAAAGGGAGTGGGAATACTTCCTGAGAAAATAAATCGAACTACCCGGGCTCTCTAAAAGCATCGGGTAGGCTATGGGGGGGTAGCTGGTCATGTGTCGTAGATAGAGTATAGTGGATCCTAGTCATCCTAAACCAGATAACCATCACCAGTAATGAAAATTCGACCAAAGAGGACTTCAAGAAAATAGTATTGTACGAAAGTATGTCGGACATTCAGAAAAGAGAAAGGGATGAAAGACAGTAAAGAAGGGAAGCACGACGTGAAAGAGCCGTAGGGCTGCACAGAGGACAAAACCCTAGGGAGAACGACTGTGAAGAGAATCCACCGGAGTCGGGTCATGACCGACAGGAAGAGGGCGTAGAGCAAGAGGTGTCCCCTAAGGAGGAAGAAGTGTGGATAGAGCAGCCAGAAGCTCTCCAAATAACAGCTCCCAATGACGGGATAACCCTTTCCCTAACAAATCCGTATACTTGAATACAGACTATTGTCGAAGATGACCTCCGACTATGAGCTGGTGACTTCAGTATATGGAGCCGACTAGGTGATGAAACGTACACGGGTCGACACCTTATTATACGTTGATCGCTCGAAGGAAACTGGGTGACGTTTCAGGCGGCACCCTCCCTCCGAAGTATCCACTTGCTCTTACCGACACATGAAGGAGCACCCCCCCCACCAAGTACAGCTTTAGAAGAAATCGAACAAGCAGACCTGCAAACACAAAGTTGCAGTGGACCATCGACAGCCGAAGTCGACATCAACCGACTGCAAGTCGACGATGACTCGACGACCGACAGGAGCTCAAGTTCCATCAACTAGAATTCCATAGGCCCAACTACATCAATAACCCCACCACTTTCACCACCACCCACACCTCCACCTTCGCCAAATTCTGAGAGCAGTGAAAGTGATTCAGACATGGGTCATGGATCGACTCACATTCCTCTCTACGAGGGAGATGAAGACCCCAGACAACATTGGTTCGTTTGCGAGTCGACCTGGGAAGAAAACCAGGTAATAGATGAAGACCAACAAATGGTATAGTTCACTGGATCCTTGAGGAAAAGGGCCTTGACATGGTACATGACCTTTTCGGAAAGGAAACCCAGAGTGACGAAAGTCGAGATTACAGCGCAGTTCTTATCATTCTTCAAAACCCCAGACGCTAAGCACCTGGCTGCCAAAAAGCTCAAACCGACACAACAAAAGCCAGGGGAGACAGTACGCGACTACGACAAACGTTGGAAGGACCTACTAAGCCAAATAGATTACGTTATTGATGAACAGTTACTAATTCAATGGTTCCTTGCAGGATTATCACAGAAAGTACGCCGACATATCAGTCTGGAGACGTTCAAAATGTATGAAGACGCGCTAACAAAAGATCTGCAGGTCGAGATGGACGAAGACATACCTGCTTACCCGACAGACCATATATTAGAGGAACACCTTGAGAACATGCAAAAGTCATTAAAGGAACTAACCCTCAAGAATCAGGAAATATTGTGTACCAAATGCTCGACGGCCGGTCATTTGAAAGATAATTGTTGACACGAATATAGCCGACAAGACGTCCGCTTAATACAAACCAAATCATTTTGTGACATTTTCCAGGAACACGAAGATAATTCTATGAAAGATTGTCTGTTTAACATGAAGAACGGAAAATCTTCCTGGTGCGCCATCTGTGAGACCAAAAGTCACAACACGACCGACTATCAGTTAAACCTGAAGAACTGACAGAACTATCAGGCGTTCTACCAAACGAATGTAGTAGCACAAAACAACGAGAAAAACAATACAAACAACCAGAACGGACAAAGATACGACGGCCGATGATATGAGCGCCGGTACGACAACCAACGTCAGGGTTATGGAGGAAGAGGTCGATTCCCTGGGAATCGTGACATACGAATGCATCGACCCACCCAGTGCTTCACATGCTACAAATAAGGTCACCAGTATGCAGATTGTTCGTACAAGGATAGAACTGATCTTAAATTTTGTACACACTATGGAGTAGGCGATCACTCCCTTGAGGATTGTCCTACTATGTTAGAGAAAATCAATACGAAGAAAAATGTTAATGTCTTGTCTTGTGTACAAAAGTATGATGTACTAACTACTAATAATTTACATATTGTCACTCGACAAGGCACAAAAACAGGGCATGATACCCCCCAAATTAGCAAGATTAAAGACACAAATGTTTATCCCGATCCTATAAAGAAAAAACACACATATCAAGAGGCAACCCACATATTTCACGACATTGCACAACAAGAAGACCTCGTTAGCAGTCGACCTAACACAATACAACAATTAATCTATCTCACTCAAACAGACAAATTTGTAGCCCAGTTCATTGATTTATTGCATCAAATAAAAAGTACTAACCCCGAAAAACAAACTAAGAACATCTGTAGCCTAAATCAAAAAGACAAAAATGATGTCGACCCACTTGTCGACCTGGAAATCGAAGGTTACCACGTCTGACAAGTAGTGCTTGACTTTGGGTCTCGGGTAAATATCATGACCCGGGATACATGGGAAAATATGGGAAGACCTCGACTCTACGAATCCGGTATTTACCTAAAACTCGTCGACCAAGGCCTCATTGAACCCATTGGGGTTTGGAAAAACGTTGAAACGACCATTAAAGGAATTTCGACCAAGGTTGATTTTGAAATTATTAACCCAAAAGAGGGATCTAGTTCATTCCCCGCGCTAGTCGGTTGACCTTGGGGACGGAAGATGAAAGCCTCCATATCCTTAGACAAGGAACGAATCAAGCTAAAAGGAAATGGTCAAAAAGTCATTGTACCCATTCATCCATCCCAAGGAGAACCTTGGACAGAACCTATTGATGAGGAAGTCGATGTCAGAAAACTTTACCAGATCCACAACAATATGGACTACACAGAGCTGAACATCCATAGAGAATTTTACTTAGGTAACCAAGAATCAATTGGTTATAACTCAGATGCTAAACTGTATCACTGGGAGATGGAAAATTACAAAACACAAGCAAGAGGGTGCTGGACTATACAAAAAGTACAGAAAAAACCCACACGACAGTGCTTCATAGTATCCATTATCCCCAAAATATTTGAAAAGAAAGTAAGGGAATGCCCTACCTTACAACCAACCAACTTAAACACTACACAACTACCCAGGTATAAGGAGAGGGAATCCCTAGTCATGCACATTGAACAAGTATCTAAAAATATTGGAGAACATGGTCGACTTCAAAGCTTAGTGGAAATGTTTACAGGTCAAGCAGCTAGATGGTGGGATACCCATCAGACAAAACTACAGACCTGTACAATTGCTTCGAATTTCTTTGTCAAACGGTTTAGTAGAAAAAAGTTAATTTAGGAAGCCCAAATCCCTATCTTTACCCAAGGTCAAAACCCAGAAGAACACATTAATACTTGTGAAACGGAGTGGATAAGACTTGGCTACAAAGACAAGCGAGCTTGGCCCCATTTGTTCCCTTCAACCCTAGATGACTTACCCAATAAATGGTATAAGATGGAGGAAGCTAGAGGAGAAACCTTATTTTGGCATGAAATCAAGGACAATTTTATCAAAGACTTCCAGTTCATACCTCAAAATGAAAAACTGGCCGAGACAGCACAGTAAATCAAACAATTTCTCCAACCGACCGAAAAAAAACCCTCCCAGAACCACCGACAGATCAAGGACTGTAACAATATACAAACCGAATCCAGACCATAGGCGAGCCATTTCCACTTAGAAAATGAACACACAGAAGGAAAGATCTTTAGATGGAAAACTGACCATATTGAAACAACAAAACCTATTCATTCAATCCTGAAAGTCAAGACCACCGACAAACCAGATCTTGACAAAATGACTGCAGTCGACTTTCCTGCTACATTCTCACAGTTCAAAGAAGGAAGTCGACCGATCAATGAAGCTAAAGCACCAGAGTGGCTAGATGCCAAAGTGAAAACTAAAGAGGTTGACATTTCAATTGACGACCGACCAAAAATAGCCAAGATTGGTGAGTACTGGAACGAACAACAGACCTCCGAAATAATGAACTTACTTAGAGAATTCCAAGATGTCTTTGCAAGGGACTATAAAGACTTAAAAGGATTAGTACAGGAAATGGGAGAAATGAAAATAGATACTAAACCTGATGTCTGACCTGTTAAGAAACGACCTTATAAATTATCTCACAAGTATAAGGAAATAGTTAAAAAGGAAATCGACAACATGTTAGCAGCAGGGATCATTTACCCTATCGACCAGTCTGAATGGGCAAGTCCCATGGTCGTACAGCCCAAGAAACATGACCCGACAAGGTTAAGAATTTGTGTCGACTTTAGGGAGCTCAACAAAGTAACATTAACAGATCCATTCCCAACCCCCTATGCTTATGAAATCTTGAATGAAGTTGCAGGCCACGAATGCTACTCATTCACAGATGGATTCTCAGGCTATAACCAAGTACCCATAGCAAAAGAAGATCAAAAGAAGATAACATTTGTCTATGAATTTGGTTCCTTTGCTTACAGAGTTATGCCTTTTGGGTTAAAGAATGCACCTACAGTGTTTTCCCGAATTGTTGTTAAGACTTTCCAAGTATACATATATAAGACCATGGCAGTATACTTCGACGACTGGACTATATACTCCACCTTAAAAGATCACTGCAAATGGATCCAACTCATGCTGGAGAGATGTCGACAGATTCAACTCTCCCTTAACATTAAGAAGTGTATCTTTATGACTCCCATAGGCATACTCTTACGGCATATTTTCTGTAAAGACGGTATCAAGGTCAACTTTTCCAAAATTAAAATTATCCTTGACCTGAAACCACCAATAAACCCCAAACAAGTCAGGGTGTTACTTGGCCATACAGGATATTATAGAAAGTTCATAAGACGCTATTCAGATATGACCTACCCTCTGGAAGAAATACTAAAGGAAGATAAAGAGTTTAAGTGGACATAGGAATTCCAAATCTCCTTTGACAAATTGAAAAGGAAATTGCTTGAAGCCCCCATACTCAAATTTCCAAACTGGTCGACCAAATTTCATGTGCATATCGATGCATCAGGAATAGAAATCGAAGCAATCCTGACTCAACCAGGGGATGATGGGATGGATTACCCTATAGTTTACAGCAGTCAAAAATTAAATAAGGCTGAAAGGAACTATTCAACCACTGAAAGGGAAGCCCTAGGTATGGTCTTTTCCCTTCAAAAGTATCGTCATTACCTTTTAGAAAACCCCTTCACATTTTATACCGACCATCAAGCCTTGAAGTACCTTGTCAATAAACCACTTCATCATGGGAGAATTCGTCACTGGCTACTTCTCTTTCAAGAATTCAAGTTTGAAGTCGTTGTCCAACCAGGAAAACTAAATGTTGGGCCCGACCATCTATCCCGCATAGACACAGGAGAGGAACCGACTAGAGTCAATGACAACTTTCCGGACGCACATTTATTTCACATAGAAGCAGTGTCAGAAGAACTTGAAGAAATATCTTAGTTCTTAGAGATAGGTCAGGCACCAAAAGGTCTGAACACTAAGAAAAAACAAATCTTAGCTATGAAGGCTGCACCTTACAGCCTCATCAATGGATTTCTGTACAAAATGGGGTTAGACGACATTCTCAAAAGGTGTGTACTCGACAATGAGCGAGACCAAATCATGCATGAAGCACACTATGGACCTGCAGAAGGACATTTCCAAACAGACACAACTGCAAAGAAAATCCAATAGTCCGGATTATGGTGGCCGACGATCCATAGAGATTGTAAAAACTTTTTTATTCGATGTGACAGATTTCAACGACTTGGTCGGCCTCTGCTGAGCACAGAAATGCCCTTGATATCTGTAAACCCTAGTCTCACATTTGAAATATGGGCTATATACTTCATAGGACCATTTCCTATTCCAGCCAAATGATCAGGTGCACGATATATTATCACGGCAATAGAATATGTCACTAAATGGGTAGAAGCTGAACCCGTCGACACATGTTCAAGTGAGGTAGCCGCTAAGTTTATCTACGAAAACATCATCACTAGATTCGGATTCCCACTCACATTTATCAGCAACCAAGGATCACACTTTATCAACAAAACCATCAAAAATTTGACCGACCAATTTCACATCGACCACCGACGAAGCACCGCATATCACCCGCAGTCGAATGGCGCGATTGAAGCTTTCAACAAAACATTGACAAAAGGGTTAACCAAAATATGCAGTACCGACAAGGATGACTGGGACGAGAAAATCCCTGCGGTCCTCTGGGCATATAGGATAGCCTATAAATGGTCGACCGATCAAACCCATTTTCGACTAGTCTACGGGCAAGAAGCAATCATCCCGCTACATTTCCGACAACAGACACCTATTATTGCAAAACTACTACATGTCGATGTCGAACATGCAAGAAAGGACCGACTATTTCAACTTAGCAAGCTGGAAGAACATAGACTCATGGATATACAACACCAAGAAATTCACAAGCAATAGCAGAAAGCATGGCACGACTACAACATCAAAAACAAAAACCTGTCGGTCGAAGACCTTACCTTACTCTATAATAGTTGAGTCAAAGGAAAACCCAAGAAACTCCACACAGAATGGATGGGACCTTACCTTGTCGAAGAGATACACCCCAATGGTTCAGTCCGACTAAAAACATTGCAGGGTCTATTATTTCGGAAGCTCGTTAATGGAGCCCGACTCAAACGTTAAAAAATAAATAAATAAATCATATAATGCCCTTAACAGTCATTCAAAACCCATAAAAAGATAAAAATTCCAAAAACAAAGTAATACACCCAACACAACAAAACATGATAGGAACTCACTACTTCGACAACCGACATCATCCCCTCCGACCATCTTCATCGACCAGTCGGGTCGACCATTCTCCGCACCGACAACCTCGAAAGTCCCATCGCGCATTTATGCCTTCGAGCGCTGAAAGCAATTCACCATTACTCCACACTCGCGTATTGCAGCTGGACCATCAAGTCTGCCATTAATACATCCATTCCCACATGCAGTCACACCATCGCCTATAAATACGGGACCGTTGAAGGTTCATTCACCACACCCCTTACATATAGAGCACTCACACATTCAGTCGACTAAAAACCCAGAAACTTATAGTAACCCCGACTAAAAAGACATAATGGCCCCCAAGCAAACCAGAGCAGCGACCAAGGTGGAAGAGCTACAGGCTGAGGATACACCCTTGATCCACAGACTAAATCATATAAAAAATGCCAAAGTATAGGAGGGCCAATGGCAGAGACTCTGGTCCGAGATCCAAGAGTGGGCCTTCGTCGACAAGAAGATGACCCAAGTGGCCGAAAAATTCCGATGGAGCCCTATCTTCAACTATCCCAATGCACCCCTGATGGCAAGCTTTGGTGGGACAAAAGAAGCTGCCGTAAAATTTATCATCAATCGATACCACAACGGTCGGTTCTACTTCGACCGTCCGATCGACATTACCAGAGATATCATCTCCAAGCTAACTGGCATGTCTAACCAAGGGAACCCTATACCAATCGGAATCAAGGAAGGATTGGTCCAAGAGCTTACGGGATCACCGTCTGGGAAAAATTCCAAAGGATTGATGATCAGGCAGATTGCAACTCAAACGCCACATATTGTGGCCAAAATAATCGCCATCACACTTACCTTAGCAGGTTGAAGTAGCGACCTCAAATTGGAAATGCTGGAGGCCGTCGACACAATTGCCATCGATGGTCGAATCTACAGATGGGGAGATTATGTTGCCGACATGATCAAAACCGTCTGCGAGCACTGCCAAGAGACGGGAGGACTCATCAAGTCCCCCTCCCTTATTCTCTGGATCGTTATGTACCACATCTATCTGGAAGGAAGTCCAATCTTCTGGGAACCGACAAAGTTCCACATGAATAGGTTCAAACCCTTCTCCCAAAAAGGAACCTCGCATGAGCTGGAGCAAGGGAAAATCTTTCTGGAAAACTGGTTCCAACAATTAAAGCTTCGCACGACCAGATGGCGGGTGCCTCAGAACATCCGACGCAATCTTCTGGTGAAGTCTCACATACAGTTGGAGATTGACCATACAACGGTCTGGTATATGCAGGGCAAATACCCCAAGGCCACTGCCCTCGATTACTACCCGACTGCCGATCAAGTCTTCCGAGAGTTGACTCGACAGGTGAAGACAAAAATACCAGTGCCCGAGGCAGACAAACAGGTCGACTTTTCAATAAAGGAGCCACTCATCGACCAGGAGAAAGAGGAAGACTACGAGCTCAAGCTCTACATAAGTACATTTGTGTCGGAGGACACCCCGGTCGAGCCCACTGGTCGGGTACAAATAACCATCAAGCCTCCAACCAAAGTCGACCCACAACCGACAGAACCATAGCCGACATAACAACAGCTGATAGAACCACAGCAACAACAACAAGCAACCCCTCTGGCTCTAGCAAGCGTCACCCCAACTCAGGTACCGATGAATGGAGTCGAGCACGACAACCCTGAGTATGCTTTATCAAAAGGCATCATTCAGAAATTGGCCAAGGAGACAGCCGCCGCCAGAAGGAAACTTAAAGCACAAAAAGTACAACAAGGCAAAGGTAAGCGCAAGCTTCTTATTGAGTCATCTGATGATGAAGAAGAACTAGCAGCTAACATCTTGGACATTATAGAAGATGCCACCACCAACAAAGTACCAGTTGAGACTCAGTTTCAATGATTCCTTGAAGCAGGGGCTTCGAAAGGACGACCAAAGAAGGAAAAAACAATGACGACACCTGAAGATGTCGTCGATCTTGTGTCGACCCCTCCACCTCCATCACTGACACCAGTAGTCGAGGATCAAGAACCGGCACAGCAGTCGGTCAGTCCCCTCGACTTATACAAAAGCAGGATACCGGAGTCTATGAAAGAAAAAGTCGACAAAGACACAGAACTCAAAGCTTTCTTTGAGACGCTTCCTGAGCTGTTTCAGTCAGCTCAGAAAATTCACACGAGGACCCCTCTCTATACTGGCAGCAAGAAAAACCCCCAGGTAATTTCACACTTTACATCGACCTTCACTCGATCTGACCAATAAGGTGACATAATTGGCCAGGTGCAGTCTACCATCAAACACATTAACCCCCAACCCCAGACTGACTTCCCCACCACTAACCCACAAGAAATAGATCCACTGTCCAACGTAAGTTTACAAACCACTTCCGACAGACCCAATTCTCCCGACCATTCCCCCACTCCATCACCACCGCCACCATCATCTCCACCCCCACCATCATCATACCCACCACCTCTGCCACCCCCTGATTCCCAGCCAGATCTATCTCAACCAACTACATCCTCACAACCAGAAGCAACCATACCAACCACCCAGCCAGAAAAACCATCGACTTCAACCCCACCAACCACAGGCCCCCCTTCAACGGTTGCAGGTACCCAGGAGGCAGAGGCACAAAAGCATAAGAAAAAGAAAGAGCATTATCCTTCTAGACTTCGGATCAGCTTAAAGGATGCAAGCTCGTTGACTGACACAGAAGTCGGCCAACTCCTCAAGACTTTGGCCAAGGAAGCAAAGACAAGGACTGCACGAAAAACCAAAGAGCTCATCGACAAAAATACAGAATAGGTCAAGTTTCTTGACAAGTGTAGGACCCTAGCTCAGTCCGTCATTCGAGGACCTGTCAAAGTTGACATAGATAGACCGCTTGAATGAGCATATCAGCTTTTTAAGAGCATCGTGTCGACCATCCAGGCACATCTCCAAGAGACGAAAGAAGAACAGAAGGAAGAGACTGCCCGACTGCTACTGGCACAACACACTACCTTCTTAGAGGCATACAAAGTGCTCCAAGACCACATGGAGGAGTCTGTCATCACCAAAGAAATATTAAGAGTCTGGCCTAATCACTATGGGCAGGTCTATCAGCATTCAGGCTTTGGAGGGCAGGAAGACGACAGAGGCAGCACTCAGGCAGACAATAGAAGAACAAATAGTGTTGGAGACCAACAAGTTGCAGAAGCTAGAACGGGAAGCACATCAGTGGGTAAAACAGGATCTTCCAAATTTAGAGAAATTCGACATTATCTGCCCACAGATGAAAAGAATCATCGACACATCCGAAGAACAAAACCAGATCCTGGGCCCCAACATGGAGAAAATCACGGAAGTCCCACTCTCCGAAAAGATGTCGGTCCTGTCAAGCTTAACTACATTAACAATTGACATCCAGAAAGCTTTGCAGATTTGGATGGATTTTTGGCATCACCTTGCCATCACAGATCCGACCATTGTCGAGATCTGCATCCAGAAAAGACCAACCATCCGTCTGCACAGTCCACCACAATAGCATTCGACAAACATCATTTTGTACCTCCCTTTTTCTTTGGGATGAAGAAATGTTTTGTTCGTGGGGGAGATGTAGAAAGGAGCAAGTTGACAAAGTCGACTTGAACGAAGACCGACTTAGTTGATCAACCAACTAAGTCGATAGGCCGACTTAGTCGATCAGCCGACTAAGTGGGTTGGCCGACTAAACTAGAAGATTAAGTCAGCTAACTAAAAGTCGTGTCGGTTCACTGAACCGACAGGTAGTTATTTTGTAACTGTTTGTAAATTGTATATATTAGGCTGTTGAGCCAAACGAGAACTCAGTTCAGTTCTCTACCTTGTATGAACTCAATGCATTAATATAATCTGTTATCCTATCTGTTCTTGTCTCTTGTCTCTGATTTATAGATATATACGTTTTAGTATGTATTATTGGTAACCTTATGTGATCTGTTAGATTACAACACCATCCTCAAACAGATCCTTAAAAGCAAGCCTGGACTACTTTATCTGCAAATACATTGTATTATCCTTATCATGCACTACTTTCATAAGTTGATGTTTGTTAATAATTTTTTTTTCCCATAGCACAATTGCTACTCTGTCCTTAATCCCGATGTCCTGCAAATTTTGATATGTTAGAGAATTCAAGAAATTTAAAGCATTCTGAGCTGTATTTAAAGGCTTCTTTTCCATGGTATCATTTGCCAACTTCATTCTTTGAGTAGCTAAATTGACTAATGCACTTTGATCATCAATAAAATTTAAAAAATGACTAAACTTGGCGATTTCCACAGATAATGTATCCCAAATTAAATGTTTAGCACCTTGCGGAGGAGCTTATCCTATACTTTTTTCCTTTAACTCATTGAACTTTTTCTATCATTGGATTTTATCATTCAATGTTGTATTCTTCTCCTCAATGTTCCTAGCCAATTCTGATTTAATTTTCTCATTTTCTTCCTTTAAATCCTCAATTTCCACATCCTTTAGACTTACCTGAGACATAGGAACTAATAGATCATCTGCAGAAAATTCAGTTAACGGTCTTTCAATATTCACAAGAGGTAAATCCATGTCAACATCAGTTTGACTCATCAACTCTTCCATAATTTCCTTTTCATCATTTTGATCCTTTTTTAACTTCAAAATCTAGGCCATCAATTCAGCTCTTTCCACTTCCCATTTGTTTTTCTCCTCTTGCAACTTCAATGATTTTCCTTTGTAGTCCATCATCTCTTGATAAACTTTATCTTTTTCTTCCTACAGTGTAAATAATTCTAGGGACTGAGCATGTTCAGCATTTAGGATTTTAAGCTTCTTTTTCAATACCTGAATGGTATTGTCCTTTTCTTCTAAAAGCTTTTTGGTTGCCTGTACATTTCCTGGTTCGTTTCCTAAGATTACAACATCTCCCTATAACTTTTTAATTTGGATCAGATTTGCTTTATTTTCTACCTTCTCACGCTTCAATTGGACTTCCATCTTATCTACAAGGGACTGCAATTTATTAACTTTCATAATAGCATGTAATAAATCAGAATAAATAACATCTTCAGTCTTCTTGTGGAGTTGTATCTTATTGGGGATACTAATTTTATCTAACTTCACTTCCATCTCATATACTTTTTTATCACTAACCACGATGAACTTCAAAGTATTCCTCTTTACATCTCGGGTAGAAATCAATGATGTCGTTTGATTGACTAGACTTCTAACTCGAGGAAGTATATTTCTGGTTTCCTCTGATGACTGCATTTGTTTTTCAACATAACTTGACACTAACTCTGCTCTGGATTTGAAACAGGAACTAGACTTTGCATTACCTTCTCCTCCAAAAGAATACCGATGCATCTGTATAGACATCTTCAGGAACAAGACCATTCATTTTGAATCCTCTGAAATTATTTCTCCTAAAACTTGATCATCTTGAGGGTGTGTTTTGATATTTTTACGTGGAATGTTTTCATCTACATCCATGCTCTCAGTTTCGGAAAGACTCCTCTTATTCAAAATGCTAGGATTATCAGGTGCTTGAACTGTTGCAGTCAACTCATTGCTCCTATCCTCATCGATTCCTAAATTCTCTTCAAAATAAGACAAATTGGATATTTTATCTAATCCTTCAACAATTTGATGATCGAATGGTTTATTTTTGTTTGACTGCGTCCTCTAAGAGATAATGTGATGTGGATCATAATTGATTCTCTGCTCCTTCTAGAAATCCATAACTTCTAATAACTTTTCTATGACCAACAGAGCACTTTTGTTTTTGAAAATAAACGAACCAACTTTAAGAGGAAATTTAACATTGGAAGACTTTTTGAACGCCCCAAAATGCTCTTCTTCTGCACATAATCTTTGCCTCATAAACTCAAGTGCAAATATTATTGGAGTCAGAAAAACAGATAACCTGTATGGTTCCCCAGTGAACCCATACACCCTCAAGATAGTAAAATCTTTATATAAGAACCAGTCTCCTATTCTATCCTCTGGTTGTAGCATGAATTTCATTTCTTCTAACACCCTTGGTAATACATCATCAAACAACAATTTATACATCTCAACCATAATCGTATTTACAAACTCAAACATGTTAATTTGTTTTGGAAGATCTAGAGAGAAAATGGTGGACAAGAATTGCAATTTTGACACATTAGAACACAACAACATGTTCAGTAAGTATGACTGATATCTAAAAAGCCTGACTTTGGGAAATTCGACCAACTGGACATGGATAACCTCAGCCAAATACTCATCCAGATTAAAACAATGGATTAAATGGGACTCAGGATCAATTGAATTTATACTCAATAAGAAACCTAAAACGACCTCACTGATATGAATATCATCATCTAAACCTAAAATTTGACTGACCAAGGACATGACTAACTGTACCTCTTTTTTTGAAAATGTTAACATTGTATGGCTGAAAAATTTCTTCTAATGACTGACCACTTTTCAGAATACTGGATAGAAATTGGCATCTAACTTCCGTTTTACAATTTTTATACATTTCGACTAAGACTGTCTCATTCAAGGACTCACAATCATCAGGGAAAGTATCAGGTAGGTTCATAATTCCATGAACAGTTTTTGCATCAACCTTGCAAAGTATTTTTGACGTGGTATGACTCATGATAACTTTTTTAGAGGGAGAATAACTCGTTGCGCACCATTCGACAAATTTGGGAAATGGTAAAGTTTGTTCAATAGCAAAGTAATATGAGAAAGAACTGCAGATATTCAGAATATCATTCCCTTGCAAATTACACTACCACAACTGCTCCTTTGAAACTGATACATTACCAACTGATAGAACACGTCACATACGTTTCTTTCCCTATCGACAACAAATTCTTCCCTCTTTTCCAAAACTCTGCATAAAACTCCTAAACCCTGTATCTTTTCCATAACAAACAATGGAAACAACTCTTCAAACCAAGTTTAAGTGTTTAAGGCTTACCTGTGACTGTAGATACGTAGAAGTTGACTTTGGAAATATGGTGGACTATATCCTTCTCTTTCACCCACAACATGCAAATGAAATGATTGTTTAAAGCAAGTCAACTTTACCTTTATATGACGGACTTTTCTAGAGCTCTCATCAAGAAGTTTTTTCTTTACTGCTTTTCTCTGCGAAATTCTGTAATACCCCAGTTTGACCCCATTTGCATTTAAAGATACATGGTGTATATTTTGTAATTAATCGTGGTGTGGAGCTAAATGCAAAATCCCCACCATCAATTTGGTTGTGTATGTTACGGAAATAGGGATAGTTGCCGATGGTATATCATGCTATCCAACACATTAAATTTTGGCATCATGTAAATACGCACATCAATTAAAATAAACCTTTAGCCAGCTACGACGGTGTAACGTTAAAATGAAAATGGCATGATTTTCCTAAGGATAAGGAGGGGGAGAATTGTCTAACCATGGGAGCCATTGGGAAAGTGACATGTGTCGACCACCTTATTGTCTCTTTCAGCCACCAAGTCGTTTGGGGCAGGTGTTAGTTGAGGGTAGTTACTGCTTGAGTAAACATGGGCATGGGGGGGAATCAGTATGGCAGGATACTGTCAGCTCTGATGGTACGCATACCCAGCGGCAGAAGCCATTGTTTCCCTCATGCAGGTAGTTGGCCTGGTCTTCACCTTCACGATTGTGGTCTAGGGAACTCCATCCTCACACAGAGAGACATTCTGTTTCCCTCACACATAGTTTTCCCATCATTTTCCTCATGCACCTATCGAGGTTCTCCTTTGTTTTTGTGCATGCAGCAAGCTGGAAGAGCAGCCTCAAGGGCATGATTTCTGCTATGTATGTGAAATAGCCATGGGTTTCATCCATGATTTGGGCTTGCTGTTGGTTTAACCCGTGATTTGGGTTGCTGTCGTTCTTCCCATGATTTTTGGATGCTATTGAGAGTCTGATTTCTTCCTCCATTTCGGACTGTGTGTGTGTGTTTCCTTCCTCCATTTTTGGACTATGTATTTTCCCCTTGCACACAGGTTGAGAGTTTGTTATTTTCCCATTTCTGTCTGTGTAACTTTCTTTAGCGTTTGCGTTGAGGAGCTGTGTGTTGTGGGCTTTTAGATGTTGGACATTCGTCGACTTCCACATCCATTGGTTGAGTCCTCCCATGTCTATTTTGGGAGTTCTGCTTCTTCCCCAACTGCAGACTGTGTAAGGTTTCCATAGTTCTCATTGTGAGTTTGTGGCTGTTGATGTACCCTGGTTTTGGGTTGCTGTTGAGTTGTTTTGGCCATGCTAGGGCCAAGAACAACCCTGAGTTGTCTTGTGGACCTGAACGGTGTTTCACCCTTATTTGGGATTGTCACCCGATTGTCTTTACCTTCTTCACAGAGCTGTGAATGGGTTGTTTTGTTGCAGTATGTAGTGGTTGGTATTCGGATTGTTGAGAGTGGGATTAGAGGCTGGGTATGCTTGAGAAGACTGGTGTTGAGGCCACTAGCTTAGCATTTACCCTTTCCTAGCTCCTTGGCGACCTGGTAAACCCTACTGTGTGTGGGTTTGAATGATCATGTACCTTGGCTATGTGTAAGCCTACTTTGACCCTTATTCCTTGAGGAATCATGCCCAGCTCGGGGGTGGTAGTGTTGCTGAGAGATTCATGAGCTTGCTGGCCTATGGTTGGGTGGAACATTTCAGCGACGTAGCTGGTTGTAGGATGAGTTCTTCATAAGTACTCCTGGCTATTTCATCTCTGCAATTATATCTACTGTTTCGTGAATTATGATGAGCATGTTGAATGCCAGATCATATATGTTTGCTTCCACTGAATGTTGAGTAACTATGTATCCTTGTATGTTCTATGCATCTTAGTATGTATTATGTTAATCTTTTTAATATCAACAGTTATCCCTGTTCATGTACATGGGGCTGTTTTCTCGTTTGTTTGGTGTTAGTAGCATCCTCTTCGTTGGTCAGAGGTTCGGGGACATGACAGAGTGGTATCAAAGCTCATGTTGCAGCGTGGGCCTCCATGGACCATGAGAATCAGTGATAGAGACAGGTTTCTCTCTGCCCAATAGAAGAGAAATGAGAAATCAGAGAAGATGACAGGAAAATTTCAGAAATTTTCCTAAGTGTGAAATCATTGGATGGCTTCAACTAAAGCCCACCCAATATGTCAAAGGACTTAGCCGAAATCTACTTCGATGCATTGGATAGCCTAGGCGGAAGTCCACCTGACTAGGGGCGGTTGGAAGGAATTTTCAAGAAAATTTTCTAAGTGTCAAGACCGTCAGATCATCAATAGACTTAGTTGGAAGCCCTTCCGATACAGACCCCGACGGCGGCGAGAGATAGAGGAAGTCTGATTCGACGAAGTGGATGGAAATATGATGAAGACTGCGGAAACGTCAGCACATTTATATGGAAGGACCTCTGATCCCATCGGCGGAAAACAGTGGAAGCTGGAGCTGCAGTTGTGGCGGAGATCTCTCAAAGGCCACCGAGACGTCGGCAGAAAATAGATGTTGAGGGTGCCGATACGTCGGCGGAAGAAAGTAGAAAGGGAAAATTTTAAAAAATTTGAAAATTCTTCTAAGTATGTAAACCGTCGGTGAAATTTAGCTATTTGAGCAGCTGATGCGGTGACAAGCATTGGCGAAAAATAGAATATTATATCGCCGATAATTAGAGGATGAGGTTGCCGATGCAGCGGCGGATGAAAGGAGAAGTTTTTTCGAAGAGCTGGAAGCGTCAAAAAAATTTAGACGATCGAGCAACCGATGCGGCAGCGGAAGGAAGAGAAAAATTTCCAAAATTTTTTCTAAGTACAAAAAACATTGAAGAAAATTAGAGGATCAGTCCACCGATACATCGAAAGCCAGAGGAGGATTGACCTGAAACGTCGGAAAATTTTAGTTGATTGGACCGCCGATGAGCGTCAGATGGAAGATGAAGATCAGACCACCAAAGTGTCGAAAGCTTAGTCAACTAGTGACCTGATACGTCGGAAGCTTAGTCAAATAAGGACCCGATCCATCAGAAGATTAGTTGGGAAGAGACCTGATTTAACAAAGGAAAATTTTGATTTTTCAAGTGGGATTTCTCAACGGATTTCAGCAGTTTTTCAGTGGGATTTACAGCAGTTTTTCAGTGGGATTTTTAGCAGTTTTTCAGTGGATTTACAGGTAGAAAAATGGTAGCGATCTTATGTGCCAGATTGCGCGAAAATCAAATATTTACAAAAAAAAATCGTTCTTATGCGCCAGATCTTAAGCCCCCTTCACCCCCGTCGTCCCCTGAGACAGTCGTTCTTGTGAAAAGAAAATTCTATGTTTTGGGCAAATTAGTCAAACCCAGAATTCATAAAAGATGAATGGTGCATCGGAAATGAGATCCGCAAGTTATGGAGTGTCCTCGTTGTATGCAATGACTTTGCCCGATAGAAATTTTTTCCTGAATCTTCCTAGACTTGCTCCTATAGATGGCTGAAGTTGGCATTCCAGACCCAAAATATAGTTGTGTGTTTTGCCTAAAATTGGTAGAAATATTCATTTTTAGAAGTGGTGTGGTTTTCACACCCAGGGTCGGAATGAAGCATGTGGATAGGCGTTGGAAAGCGTATCCAACAGAGAATAGTGGAGAACCACAAGAGTTTGAATGAGGAGCAAAAAAGTACTAGTGGTTGTTTTGGCAAACAATGTTGCTATCAGTATGGACAAATCCGAGAATTGCATGCCTAGAAGTAGCAAAGACCATGAAGACGAACCAACTATTATGTGGAAGAGGAATTCCATGCAATGATGAGGGATTTAAAAGGGAAAATTCCTTAAACCCTATATTGCTGATTATAACTACATTTTATAAGTTTTATGCATGAAATGCATGAGGATATGCTTTACATACATAGGATATTGAGGATTATACATCTATAATGAACCACCAATGATAGTTATTGCATTGGTGTTGGCATTAGTGGAAAAACCAATGACAACATGGGCCTGGCTGAATATGTTGCTGATGCTAACAAATGTGACTAGCAACCCTTTGGGGGAAGGGATAAGACAACCAGTCCATAATCAAAAGTTGGTGAACAAATTCTGCAATCCTCTACAAGATACCGACTAAACTGGTAATGTCGAAGGTGTAAGTAGGGTCCATGCAGGTAATGGTTTAATTATGACAAATTTCAAGGAGTGGTAAAGGTAAGAGACGTCATACCATGTGGATATATGAATGTTATGCTACGTTCATATAGAAAGGTGTCATTCCTGTATATATTGATTGAGCTTAGTAGCCCAAGGAAAGTAAGTACTAATGATCTTGATTATAGTAATGCATCCTATATGAAGTAGTCATGGTTAGGCCATGCATGGTATGTTGAATGCATAGTATTCCCGAATCAATGCAAGGTAGAATTGAATGGATATGCATTAAAAAGATTTTATGAATCTTGTAGTCATGCATTGAATGGATGCATATGAAGGGTGTGAGTGATTGATCGCATAAGTATAGGTGAAAATGTTGTGATGCATTGCATGAATGCATTGAGATGAGTGCGTGTGATATTATGAATAACTAATGGCTGAAATGATGAATTGATGACAATTCAGAAACCATTTCAAAGGCTGTTATGAATGTAGGATAGTAAGTGCATAAAGGGGATCGTCATGATCAATTGGCTACCGGAAATATTATATGGAAGAGCAAGGTGGTACAAATGATACGCTTGTGAAGTAAGGAGTATCTAAACATTTCATTTAATTGCATGAATGATGCGACTATACCTTGCAAATGTTAGTATGATAATGATTTCGTGAAGTAAATGAGATTTGGTAATACTGATGTGATTAACAGCTGGAAGCAATTGAATTTTGTAAATTCTTAAAATGATTCAGTGATTGTTGCAACAATGAAAAGGTTATATGCATCTAGACTTACCAAGTGTTTGGTTGATTGAAGCTTAGGTTTCAGGTAGATTATTTAGAGCATGGCAATGAGAGTAAGACCATGACAAATGCCAGAATCTACCATGTGAAAGAGCCAAACCTTATGAGAAGAGTCTCATGGCTGTGAAAATAGTTGGTATGCATAATGGGTTGTTAAATTTGAATTGTGAATTTCAGATTTAAGAAATTGCTGACAACTACTAATCACTATTGGCTTGCATAAGATTGTGTTAGGAGGATGCATTGTAAGTGGGTATTTGTATTCTGCTAGAAGCATAAAATTGTAATGGGCATAGTGGTGCTACTTACAAGAGAACCACAAATGAGGATCACCTCATTGCTAAGCAAATCAATTTTTGTAGTAGACATAGTTGCAAATTCTTATTGAATTTAATTACTGATGTCATTGCTTGGCTATGGAACAATCAATTTGGATTGTATTATCAGATAGTGATTGATTGTTTGGATATTTGATGAATGTGCCAAGGGTACACACTGCAGGAAGATCATGTGTGATGGCTTGCAAGAGCCAAGCTTCATGGGAAGGTTTTCCCTTATCTTGGAAATGGGTTTCGGGTGAAAATCCATTGGACATTTTGGAAATGTCTCATTTGCAGTACATGTTTGGTAAGCAACATGAGTGAGATGGTATAGATTATGTCGGTAAGACATGTGTGGATATGAAATGCAAAAAGGATTTGGGATGGCTAACTGAGGGACTGTCAACTCAGAGAAGGGAGCGCCATTCCTCCTTAACAAAGGAATACTGCGTCGGCAAATGGATAAGTGTTTTGTGACCCTAGCTAAGGATACGCATGTCAAATTGTTAAACTCAATATGCAGAACATGTTTTGATTTTATTTCCATTATGAACGATTGCTTGAGTATGAGTAGGGGCCTACATGGCACACACCGGGAAAGGGTGCACACTTTTGCGATGTCGATTCATGAAAAGGTTTTCAATATTGACTACACCCTAGGGAGTGGACGCACTCTTGGTGTCTCAATACTTGATAGTGAATGATATGAAATATGATTACAGTTTTAGAGCAATAACGCTAATGAGTTTGCTTATATTGCTTGTGTTGATAGGATAAATAGATGCAGTTGGGTGTTGCACCCTAAAGAGAAAAGGAAAATGGTTGTTGTGAGGGGTTGCGGAGTAAGGGTTATTGTTGATATAAGTGTATGTTGGTATAAGTGTGTTGTTGATATAAGTGTATGTATTATGGATGATATAAGTGTATGTTGGTATAAGTGTAGGTCGAGCTGTTATATGCCTGGGGATCCATAGTAGATCCTGGACCTGGAAATGGTCATGGTAAAGTTCCAAGCCCAGTCGACATGGGGGTGTACTGTCTGGACATGAATTATTTGATGATGTGGAGCAGTCTACATGCTGATCTAACATCTAAGTCCATAGGCAATCCCAAGGCTTGCAAAGTGAAGCAGGATCCCGTGGACCAATGAGGAAACGTACAATACAGATAAGTATTGGATTATTTTGCTTATGAATGTACATGTGTATATGATTGGGTTATGATGTTTTAAGCTCTTGTTCTAGAGATAAAACCCATGAGAATAAAATAAACATGTGAATCTATTCAATGTTTAGATATAGGTATTGTTGGGAGCGAGGACTATGAGAGCATCCTAGGGGTTCATGCTAACATGTGACTGTCCTGGGGAGCTTGAAATGAGCGGTAATTAAAAAGGTGCTAGTAAGACTGTGGGGTTCCTAGCAGCTGAGACAAACCATGTGGAGAGACTCCATGGTCGAGAGGTCTGAAATAGGCCAGAGACACTAAGTGTCATGACCAAGAAGGATTGGTCCAGCATTCACAGTGAAGTGAAAGAGGCCGAGAGCATGAAAAGCCACAGCGGTGGTGTGGGTTCCAGGATGGAACAAAACGAAGAAGGGAAAAACTCTTACTGCTCTCTCTTGCCCTTTTTAATTATATATATATATATATATATATATATATATACATAGATATATAGATATATATATATAGATATATTTATGCATTGTGAAAACAAAATATTGTTGAATGCATATATGACTAAAAATGAAATGTGTGTATTTGCTTAAAGTAATTTGTGAATGCTGGAATAGTTAATTCCCTGCCCAAGAATGGACATGAATGAGCTCGTGTGCTTGTTGGGAAGGCATGAAAAATATGAAAGTCTCCATGATGAGACTTGGACTGTCACACCAATTGGGTAATTAACTGATTGATTTTAATATATATATTATGCTTGGCCTGACAGAATTTCAATGTTGCATTTCAAAGGTGAGAAAGGTGAAACTCGGTGGTGCACATTGATCATGGCAGCAGATCAAAAGTTGCTAGACTTGGCTGGAAGTCTCCTTCAAATGATTTCCAAGACCCAAGAAAATCTTGGGGATATGCTCAAGATACAGAAAAGGCAGAATGAAATGAACCACTAGATTTTGCAAGACTCTATTGGTTTGCAAAGGGAGGTGAAAAGCCTTCTGGGACCAATCGGCAAGGGAAAGGAAGGTGGACCAGTGATGGGATGTTCATCCAAGCGACCCGTTAAGAAACGGTCCAGGCATGAAGACTAAAAGGAAATTGAGTAGGTAAAGATGAAGTAGCCAGTGAAATGCTGGGAATGCAGAGGACATCATTTAGGCTGGGACTGCCCAATGAGGGAACATGAAGAGGGCAACAACTGCAAATTTCCTAGGCTTTAGGATAAGCTGAGAGATGAGAACCAGCAAGAGAAGCTCATGGAAGCCGAGGGGCTTGGTCCTGAAATTTCAAGTAAATAATTGAACGTGGGGTAGATCTGCAAAATTTTGAAATTTGATGTGCAAATTGTATATGTATTGGAACACCGAGGATAGTGTTATTGCAAGGGGGACGGGAATGTAATACCCCAGTTTGACCCCATTTGCATTTAAAGATACATGATGTATATTCTATAATTAATCATGGTGTGGAGCTAAATGCAAAAGCCCCACCATTGATTTGGTTGTGTATGTTACGGAAATAGGGATATTTGCTGATGGTATATCGTGCTATCTGGCACATTAAAGTTTGGTATCATGTAAATATGCACATCAATTAAAATAAACCTACAACCAACTATGACAGTGCAACGTTAAAATGAAAAGGGCATGATTTTCCTAAGGATAGGGGGGGGGGGAATTGTCTAACCGTGGGAGCCATTGGGAAAGTGCAATGTCTCAACCACCTTCTTGTCTCTTTCAACCACCTAGTTATTTGGGGTAGGCATTAGTTGAGGGCATTTACTACTTGAGGAAACATGGGCATGGGCGGGCGTCAATACGATAGGCTACTATCAGCTCTGATGGTATGCATACCCAACGGTAGAAGTCGTCGTTTCCCTCACGCAAGTAGTTGGCCTAGTATTCACCTTCACGATTGTGGTCTGGGGAACTCCATCCTCACATAGAGAGACGTTCCATTTCCCTCACACACAATTTTCCCATCATTTTCCTCACGCACCGGTCGAGGTTCTCCTTTGGTTTTGTGCATGCAGCAAGATGGAAGAGCGGCCTCAAGGGCACGATTTCTACTGTGTATGTGAAATAGCCATGGTTTTCATCCATGATTTGTGCTTGCTATTGGTTTAACCCATGATTTGGGTTGCTGTCATTCTTCCCATGATTTTTGGATGCTGTTGAGAGTCCGATTTCTTCCTTCATTTCGGACTATGTGTGTGTGTGTTTCCTTCTTCCATTTTTGGATTGTGTCTTTTCCCCTTGAGCACAAGTTGAGAGTTTGTTATTTTCCTATTTCTTTCTGTGTAACTTTCTTCAGCATTTGCGTTGAGGAGCTATGTACTATGGGCTTTTAGATGTTGGATGGTCGTTGACTTCCACATCTGTTGATTGAGTCCTCCCATGTCTATGCTGGGAGTTCTTCTTTTTCCCCAACTGCAGACTGTATAAGGTTTCCATAGTTCTCATTGTGAGTTTGTGGCTGTTGATGTACCCTGGTTTTGGGTTGTTGCTGAGTTGTTTTGGCCACTCTAGGGCCAAGAACAACCTTGAGTTGTCTTATGGACCTAAATGGTGTTTCACCCTTGTTTGGGATTGTCACTCGGTTGTATTTTCCTTCTTCACAGAGCTGTGAATGGGTTGTTTTGCTGCGGTATGTAGTGGTTGGTCTTTAGATTGTTGAGAGTGGGATTAGAGGCTGGGTATGATTGAGAAGACTGGTTTTGAGGCCACCAGCTTAGCATTTAGCCTTTCCTAGATCCTTGGTGACCTGGTAAACCCTACCGTGTGTGGGTTTGGCTGATCATGTACCTTGGCTATGTGTAAGCCTTCATTGACCCTTATTCCTTGAGTAATCATGCCCAGCTCAGGGGTGGCAGTGTTTCTAAGAGATTGATGAGATCGCTGGCCTATGGTCTGGTGGAATGTTGCAGTGACGTAGCTGGTTGCAGGGCGATTTCTTCATTAAAATATAAGTACTCCTGGCTATTTCATCTCTGCAATTATATCTACTATTTCATGAATTATGATGAGCATGTTGAATTCTAGATTGTATATGTTTGCTTCCGCTGAATGTTGAGTAACTATGTATCCTTGTATGTTCTATGCATCTTAGTATGTATTATGTTAAGCTTTTTAATATCAGCAGTTATCCCTATTCATGTACATGGGGTTGTTTGCCCATTTGTTTGGTGTTAGTAGCGTCCTCTTCACTGGTCGGAGGGTTGGGGACGTTACAAATTCACTCTAAGTCACCACGTGGAAAATGGTTTACATTCCACTACCACTCTTCCTTTTTAACCATCTCGCAACTTTTCCTTCCGGAACTAACAATGACAGTTGATAAGTTTTCACTTTTCGCCTAAACCATTGGATCAAGATCGGTTATATGTATTCCGCTATCCTTTCTCATTTTTTCAAGTGTGTATCTTTACTCAACGGATTGTTTCTCAGTCGTAGATTTAATTCACTTTATTCCATAGCCATTGATCTTTCTACCTCGTTAACCACTTCCACTTTTATCTCCACTTATCCCCTACGCAACTTTTCCCAGCGGATTCATTTTAAACTGTATATCTTCATGCTCACCCTTTACACCTTTAGATTGTGTAACAACTTAATCAAAATGCATGTTTTAATAACAAAGTCAAGACCATCATACTTACCCAATTTCATGTATCCTTTTATCACTCCACAATCACACTTCTTCCTCAGCTGTTCAACATAGAGGTGTTAACAACTGGCTCCAACACCTCATAGGGAGGATATCATCCCTATGAGATATCCTCCCTATGAGGTATCAAAGAACTTGTAGACTAGGTGCCTGTCTCTAACCTTTTGTATCCAAACTTCCAAACTTTTTTACTTTTTCTCTGATATATCTCTTCTTAAAATAAAGAAAAATGTCTTACCTCCTAGATCTTAGGGCCTTCACTCCGGGCTTCAAAAATGTTTGGTTCACCATCTGTACTACTTTCAAGAAAATAAATATTCACAAAATATGGTACAAATTTTACCGTCCACCTCAGGACATGTAATGCTTCAAAAATCTTCCATTAACAGGGTTACTCTCCAATGAAACCCCATTTGGATATTCCAAAACAAACGCGTTTTCCCCTATGTGACCTACAATAACATAGGACCTACCCACATATGATCAAATTTTCCATGTTTATCTTCCTTAGGAGCATCCCATTTTAACACCAGCTCATCAATTTGGAAATGTTCTTCTTTCACCCTTCTATCAAAAGTATTTTTCATTTTTTCTTGGTGTGTCTGCACTTTATCATAGGATTTATTCGTTTGCTCTTCTAACTCAATGATTTTGTTTATCATTCTCTGCATGTGGTTTGGTTCTTCCTGTTGCTCCTAAAAATATTTCACAACTGGAACATGTTATTTTTTCAACATTAAGCTAGCATTATGTTAGGATCTTTACTGAGAGAATAACAAGAACAATAATCAAAACACAAGAGATAATGAACACAATGTTTTCCTTGGGAAAACCATAAAGGAGAAAACCCCGCAACTTCCTTAGAGATAGAATCAACACCAAAATAGTAATAGCCCCAAAACAGTAAGTGATCTCCCAACAGCAGTAATCTTCTTCTTGACTAGCCCCAGTAACTTCTCCTTCCTCAACTATGCGCTACACTTGAGTGTGTATGACTTGTGTGATAAATAGAGACTCCAGTTCTCTATTTATACTAATCCTGACATGGCTAAAACCCTACTAGGGCTGACCTCTACTAGGAGAGTCTAATAACCCTAGTTCCTCGGAACTGCAGGGACTTTAACCCTTAGACAATTGGAGGGTTACTCACTATGACTTGACATGACTTGTTTACATTATTGATCCTCCCGATCGAAACATCAGGGTATGACAACATGACTCAAATACATAATAGATACATCCTGGAATAAACATCGGGTTACAATACATAAGATACATAGATGAATACATTTCGAAGTTACAAATACATCAACACTCCCTCTTAACTAGGAAGGTATTATTTCGACACAATTTTCAGCACTAGTCTTCTTCTCTGCATCAACTGGATCATCTCATCATCTACATCTCAAGTCTTCTGAGTCTTTAAGTCATCTTCGTCTTCAAGTCATCTTCGTCTTCAAGTCATCTTCATCTTCAAGTCATCGGATCTAGATCATCTCTCAATCTGGATCATTATGAGACATCATCACTGGATCTGGATCATCTCTCAATCTAGATCATCATGAGGCATCATCACTGGATCTGGATCATTACTCAATCTAGATCATCACTGGCTATCATCACTAGATCTCTATCATCACTCGATCTGAATCATCACTAGCTATCATAACTAGATCTCTATCATCACTTGATCTGGATCATCACTGGCTATCATCACTGGATCTCGATCATCACTCGATCTGGATCATCACTGGTGCTATCTCATGATTCTTCTAGTCATAGGAAGTTCTACAGAGCCATCCCTTTTTCATGCTGGTTGTAGCCCTAGCCATCATGTAGGTATTTTCCCAGCACTTACATCTGACCTACTCGTCAGAAAGGCACACCCAACACTCACATCTGATCATATAGGAACCAATCCTATAATCACATCAGAAAGGCCCAGCACTCACATTCACCAGCATGATAGGACATCACATCACTAACATCTGTGAAAGGGCTTCAGCACTTACATATGACCTACTCATCAGAAAGGCACAGTACTCACATCCATCCAGGATGGAACCACATCCTACCACAATGATGGAAGACCTTTGTTCTTCCATCCAGGCCAGAACCACATCCTACCATAATGATGGAAGAGTCCTGTACTTTCATCAAGGCTGGAACCACATCCTACCACACTGATGGAAGATCTCTGTTCTTCCACCCAGGTCGGAACCACATCCTTCTCAACATGATGAATTATTTCCGCACTTTCATCCAGGCTGGAACCACATCCTACCACACTGATGGAAGATCTCTGTTATTCCACCCAGGTCAGAACCACATCCTGCTCACACTGATGAAAGATTTCTGCAATTACATCCATCCAGGCGGGAACACATCATGCTCACAGTGATGAAAGGGATTACACTCACATCTGATCTTGTAGGAACCAATCCTATAGTCATATCAGAATGGCCCCCAGTCCTCCTCGACTGATCTACCTGGTAACTGACTAGGTGCCTCCATTCTCCTAAAGAACGACAGTTTCCCTTACATCCGACCTGCTCATCGAAATGGCCAACACTCACATCTAACATGGAAGGAACTTAATCCCTTAGCCATGATAGAATCATTCAACCCTTACATATGATCAAGTGGGAACACATCCCTCTATCACATCAGAATGGCTACTCAGTCCTAGACTGAGTGTTCCTGGTACCTCACTAGGTAGCTCCATTCGAAGAATGGCAATTGCCCTTACATCTGTCCTACTCGACAGAATGGCCAGCACTCATATTTGTCATGGAAGGGAGCAACCCTATCACCATGATAGAATGGCTCAACCCTTACATCTAACCATGGAAGGAACCAATCCTCTCACCATGTCAAAATGTATATGGGTATCATCACTTTCTCTTGGAGGAAACCTCGATCTGGAGAACACCAAGCTTCTTCCTGAAGTACTCAAACTTCATCCTAGCTAATGGCTTTGTCAATACATCAGCTATCTGTTCCTCCATCGCTACATATTGGAGCTTCACTGCTCCCCTCTGCACCATATCCATGATATAGTGATACTTGATCTCAATATGCTTCGACTTGTCATGGAACACTGGATTCTCTGACAACTTCATGCAACTTTGGTTGTCACAATGCAAACAAGTAGCATCCAACTGGAGATCAAATATATCAGACAGTAGCTTCCGTAGCCATACTACTTCACAACTAGCTGAACAAGATACGACATACTCTACTTCAGTTGTACTCAATGCCACACAGGATTGCTTCTTGCTAAACCAAGAGATTGCACATGATCCCATACTGAAGCAACATCCTGAAGTACTCTTCTTGTCGATGGAACTGCCTACCCAATCTGAATCAACATAACCTTCCACGTTAATCTTTTGATTCGCATCATACTTGAGCCCATAATCAACTGTACCCTTTAGGTACCTCAGAATATGCTTTGCGGCAATCAAGTGAACACTTCTTGGATCTGTCAATAATTGGTCTTGTGTTCGTTAGGTACATCAATGACCCAATCATCTGACGATACATCGTAGCATCAACCGACTCTGATGAAGCATCACTCAATAGCTTCAGGTTCGATGCCATAGGTGTGGTCATAGCCTTGCAGTCCATCATCCCAAACTTCTCCAGGATCTCTACTGCATACTTCCCTTGTCCAAGGAATATTCCATCTGTACTCTGCCACACCTCCATACCTAGAAAGTAAAGCATCATCCCCAAGTCCTTCATTTCGAACTCAGCAACAAGCTTTCTCTTTGTATCAGCAATCAACCCATCTGTACCTGTCACAAATGGATCATCGACATACAGTAGGAGCATCACTGGGTTTCCATCCTCAACCTTATAGTAAAGGTTGGAATCTGCTTTACTCTTGGTAAAGCCCAAACTGGATAGAAAGCTATCAATTCTGCCATACCAGGTCCTGGGTGCCTGTTTCAAACCATACAGGGATTTCTTCAATCTACATACATGAGACTCTCTGTTATTTGTCTCAAAACCGAGTGGTTGTTCTACATACACTTCCTCTTCCACTACACCATTCAAGAAGGCAGTCTTGACATCTATCTGGTGTATCTTCCATTTCATCACTGCAGCCCGAGCAAGTACTGATATGATGGAAGTGTATCTGGCTACAGGTGCAAAGGTTTCTTCATAGTCTATTCCTTCTTTCTGAGAGAAACATCGAGCTACAAATATTTCTTTATATTTTTCAATGCTGCCGTCTGAAGCATGCTTGATCTTGTAGATCCATTTGGAAGTTACAACTAACTTCCCTTCCGGTATTGGTACAACATCCCAAACATCATTCTTCATGATCGATTGATATTCTTCGATCATAACATCCTTCCATTATTTTTGTTCTGCCGCCTCTTCATAACTGGAAGGTTCTTTATCAATGAAATCACATAGTAAATATACATACCCGGAATTGGATCTGGTCCTCTTTCTTTCTCTGTGATTCTCTTCTGGAGCCCCATATCTTTCCACACCTTGGATAAGTTCTCGTACCCAAGCAGGTTTCCTCTTATGAGGATTCTTCTCTAGAGGTGTATCTACAGGTCTTTGTGGTTCTTCAAATTATCGATCTTCTTCTTGAGCTTCTTCATTCATGGTTATATCATGAATTCTGGGTGCTTCTGCTTCTGCTTCTGCTTCTTTAGGTTCTTCAGCAGGTATTTTTCTGGATTTGTTGTAAGCTGTGTCTTCATCAAATGTCACATCCCTTCTAATGTTGATCTTCTTGTATCCTGGGAAATAGATCCTGTAATCATTCAAGCTTTCAAAGTATCCCACAAATATGCCCTTCTTTCCTGAAGGATCTAATTTTGTTCTCTTCTCTTTTGGAATGTGTATGTACACAAGACAACCGAATATTTTGAGATGGCTGATTTCTGGTTTCTTGCCGGAGAAGACTTCTTCAGGAGTCTTGTTCTCGAGTATTCTATGTGGAGTACGGTTCTGTACATACATAGCTATTCTGGTAGCTTCAGCCCAAATATGCATAGGAAGATCTTGATCATGAAGCATTGCTCTTGAAACTTCCATGATGGTTCTATTCTTTCATTCTGCAATCCCATTTTGTTGTGGATTATAAGGAGTGGACAACTCCCTCTTAATCCCTGACTCTTTGCATAGCTCTTTGAATTCATTCGAAGTGAATTCTCCGCCATTATCTGATAGAATGGTTTTGATATTCTTTTCAGTATGGTTCTCGATCAAGGATTTGAATTCCTTGAACTTACTGAATACTTCATCTTTGTTCTTCATAAAGTAGACCCATGTCTTTCTAGAAAAATCATCAATAAAATAAACATAGTATGCATACCCGCTTAGTGAGTTCGATGACATAGGACCACATACATCAGAGTGGATGATTTCTAGTATGCCTTTGGCTTTGCTTTCACTGCTGGGAAATGTCTTCTTTGTATTCTTCCCTTTCACACATCCTTTGCAAACCCCATCATGTTTTGCTTGGAATTCTGGAAGACCTTCAACAACTCTGCTTGCAACAGGTAGTGCTCTGTAATGCACATGTGCAAGCTTTCTATTCCAAAGCTCATTTGGCTCTACTGTGTCATGGACCAAGGCTTGTTCTGGATGGCCCTTCAATTTGTACAATCCTCCTTCTTGTTCTCCAATCACCACTACATCATTAATAGTCTTACTTCTAGGCCACATGATGACTTGACCATCTATGAATGCAACCCTCATTCCTTTTGCATCCAATGTTGATATGGAGAGAAGGTTCTTATTGAGTCCTATCACAAATAATACTTCTTTCATTGTTAGAGACTTACCAGAGTCTAGTTTATATGAAGATTCCCCACTACCTTTTATTGGATATTGGTAGTCATCTCATAGCTTCACCTTGTGAGGTGATTCATGTTTTGACATTCTTACAAAGGATTCCTTGAATCCAGTCATATGTTTGGAAGCCCCACTGTCTATAAGCCAATCATCACTACCATGAGTAATGTTACCTGTGAGAGCGGAGATCAGAACATATTCATCCTTGCTTGAGGAATCTTCACTTTCATATCTAGATCTCTTCTTGGATGGTTCATCATCCTCTGCAGCATGAGCATGATGTCTTCTTTTGTTCCCCTTCTTCTTATGAGAGTGGTTCTTGTTCTTAGGACAGTCTTTTTCAAATTTCCCCATCTCATCACATGTATAACATCTTATTCTAGATAGGTCATTTCTATTGTTATCTCTATGATGAGAATTCTTACCTTTCAAGTGATAAGGTTTTCTTCTGCCTTTCTTGGAGTGAACTGTGAGAGCTTGATATTCACTTCCCATATTCTCTTCTCGAGCTGCTATCTGAGCTTCTTCTTGGGAACATTCTTCCCATAGTCTGCTGAATTTGACTAACTTCTTTCTAGCACAGATTCCTTGGATGAAAGAATCCCATGACGTAGGAAGGCCATTCAAGGTAGTCATCACAATTTCTGCATTCTCCACTTCTTCATCTACAGCTTCTAATTGTTCCTTGATCTAAGAAACCCTTGTAAAGTAGGATTGGATAGTCTCTGCATTTTGAATCTTCACATTCTTCAGTTGATTCCTCAGAGTCATCTTTCGGTTTATGTTCTTCCCTTCAAACAATTTGGTTAGGGCATCAAACATAGCTTTAGGTGTCTTGAGAGAGGACACATGTGGGATAAGGTGATCCTTGAAAGAATCAACAATGATCCTCTTTTCCATAACCATATTCTTCTTATGTAAGGCCTTTGCCTCATCTCCCTCTAGAACTGGAACCTCCTCATGAATGTAGGAGTCTAATTCATTCTCTTCTAGGATCAGGGAGATCCTATACTTCTAGGCTCAGAAGTTATCAGCTCCCTCAAGCTTGGTATGATGAGACATCTTATCTGAGAATCTCAAATGGAAATACAAAAGATTTTAGATCTTACCAGGTTCAAGATGTCGAATCTAAAACTTGAGCTGAAATCCTGTAGAGTTGGTTCAAGAGAAAATTAGGGTTTTGCTTTTCCAGAGTTATGTCCTTCTAAATGCCTTGAAATTTGTCCCTATGTTCTATTTTTGGGAGGAGATCAATCCAGGCCTGGGCTCACTGAAAAATTCATCTTCTGTGAAAAGCCCTAATTTTCGACAGTAGTGATAGGTCCAAAACTGAAAAACCTTAGAATTGGATTCTGCTTCGACAGAAAGATGTGCCCTAAGGAGGAGATTTATTCCACCTTACTTTTGCGGAAAATATATGGAGGAAGATCCACAAACTAGGAAGCCCTAGTTCCCGCAGCTGCACAGTGTCTTCTTCTCAGGCTAGCTCTGATACCATGTTAGTTTTTCAACATTAAGCTAGCATTATGTTAGGATCTTTACTAAGAGAATAACAAGCACACCAATCAAAACACAAGAGATAATGAACACAGTGTTTTCCTCTGGGAAACCATAAAAGAGAAAACCCCACAACTTCCTCAGAGATAGAATCAGCACCAAAATAGTAAAAGCCCCAAAACAGTAAGTGATCTCCCAACAACAGTAATATTCTTCTTGACTAGCCCCAGTAACTTCTCCTTCCTCAACTATGAGCTACACTTGAGTGTGTATGACTTGTGTGATAAATAGAGACTCCAGTTCTCTATTTATACTAATCCTGACATGACTAAAACCCTACTAGGGCCAACCTCTACTAGGAGAGTCTAATAACCCTAGTGCCCCGAAACTACAGGGACTTTAACCCTTAGACAATCAGAGGGTTACTCACTATGACTTGACATGACTTGTTTACATTATTGATCCTCCCGATCGGAACATCGGGGTATGACAACATGACTCAAATACATAATAGATACATCCCGGAATAAACATCGGGTTACAATACATAAGATACATAGATGAATACATTCCAAAGTTACAAATACATCAACAGAACACCCAATGACGCTGGAAAATAACTTCGGTTCCATATACCAATTGAAAAGGATAAATTCCAATCGCTTTTTTAGTACTAATCATGTCATCCCATAAAGCATACTTAATTTTGGTGTACCAAGATCTCTTGTTGTCTTCTAACAACTTCTTGATAATCCTTACTAGACTCTTATTAGAAGACTCGGCCAATCCATTTCCCTGTGGATAATAAGTAGTTGAATGATTTAAGTTGATATGATATTTATGAAAAAAATTAATCATCCTTTTGGATTTAAAAGCTGATGGATTATTAGTCACTATTCTTCTAGGGCACCCAAACCTAGCAAATATATTTTCTTCAAGAAAATCCATAATTACTGTTTCAGTTGCTCTCCCAGTAGGTATTGCTTGGATCCATTTTGTGACATAATCGGTGGCCGTTAGAATCCATTTATGTTGTCCTGAAGAATTTGGGTTTATTTCTCCAATGTAATCCAAACCCCACTACTAAAAAAGGAGCCTCTATTGTTATTGGATTAAGAGGAAGGAGAATTACCTTTCTTTTACCATAAAAAATATGGCGTTGCTAACATATACTAGTTTCTTTGTACACGTCTAAAAACAATGATGGCCAATAGAAACCCGATCTCAAAATTTTGTTTGCTGTCACCTTCCAAGAATTATGTCCTCCACAATATCCTTTATGAAATTCCTTTACCATGTGTTGGACTTTATTTTCTAGAAGGCAATTAAGTAACAATCCTCCTAGATCTTTCCAATAAAGGTATTCATTTAAAATACAAAACTTAGCAGCTTTCAATTTTACCGATCTTGCTTTGGTTTTACTCAATCCTGCAGGAGCTTGTAAATTTTGAAGAACATGAACAATATCAAAATACCATGGGGATGTAGCAAAGTCAATCATTACCTCCACCCCTGTATCCAACTGATGAAATTGACTAGATAAGAAATTGAGCTGTAAAGATTCATAGTTTGAATCTGTCAAAATTTTTTCCAATCCCTGCCCTTTAATCAACTTGGTAGGTCTAATATCTATGTCATACTCCAGTAATGTCGCTATCCATTTCTCCCTTCTTCCTTTTGGGTCAGGTTGTGTGAGAATCCATTTCACTGCAACGGTTGGAACATGAGCAATTATATGTGAATGAAGAATATACACCCTGAAATATTTCAATGCTTTAACCAAAGCATATGCGTGCTTCTCCATAATATCATATTTTAATTCTCCATCTCTCAACATCTTACTAAAAAAGGCTATGGGTTGCTCCATGTTCTCATTATTTTTCTGTAACAAAAATGCAGCAATAGTATGTTCTAAAGCATAAGAAAATAATAAGAAATATTTAGTGAAATCTGGACTCACCAACACAGGAGCCTCTGAAATAGCTTGTTTTATTTATTTAAAAGATTTTTTAGCCTTCATTTTCCATTTTATCCCATGACCCTTTTTCAACATATTTGTAATATTCATTAATATTTCAGCAAAAATGGGAATGAACCTTCTTAGAAAATTTACCTATCCTAAGAAAGATTGTATTTCTTTTTTATTCCTTGGTTCTCCTACCTTCAAAATTGCACTGACTCTATTAGGATAAATTTTTATTCCATCTTTTGAAATTGTGTGGCCTAACAATTTTCCTTCTTCCAATGTGAAATTTGATTTCTTTAGATTCAATGATATACCAAATTTCCTGCATTTTATGAAATTTTTTTCCAAATGATGAATCTGCTCTCTATCAGACCTTGAATAAACTGTGATGTCATCCATATAAATTACCACAAATTTTCCCATTTCTCCTGCAAAATCAATATCCATGGCACGCTAGAAGGTAGCCCCTGCATTCATCAAACCAAAAGGCATCTTTGCATACATAAAGGTGCCCCATGGCATGGTGAAAGTATTTTTCTCTTGATCTTCAGGTAACACCTTAATATGATTGTATCGAGAAAAGCCATTTATCATTGAAATTCTTTCTGCTCCAACCACTTTCTGCAAAATATGATCCATCTTCGACAAAGGATAATTATCTTTCATAGAGACCTTATCCAAATTCCTGAAATCTATGCAAAGCCTTATTTCTCCATTTTTCTTTCTAACAGGAACTAAATTAGCAACCCATCTTGAGAATCTTAAAGTCACAATAATTTTGGCGTCAAACAATTTTTTAATTTCCTTCTCAATAACTGGTAGCAGCTTTGGATTTATTCTTCTGAGCTTCTGTCTAAAAGGTTTTTCTACAAGTTTGATTGGAATAGTATGTTGTATTATTGAAGTATCATATTCCTTAAGGCCTTTGTAACTCCAAGCAAATACATCTGTATAATTTTTCATCAATTTCACATATTCTTCTTTTTCTTTTACAGGAAAGTTTTTAGACAGCTTCACAATATTTGGATTATCTTTAGTACCAATATTTCTATCTTCAATAGCATTATCAGCTGGTTTTACTTTTGGATCTTTAGCAACATCATTCTGATCAAAACGTTTCTCTAAAGAGGTCAAACCTCTTGGTATAAAATTACTTTTCAATTGAATGATGTCCTTTCCTCCTAAAGTTCCCTTCAATTTTTCAGTACTAGTCTTTTCTTCTTCGTTTTCTTCAATATCTTGGAAATTTTCATTGTTATCATTTTCAGCATCAATATGAGTGTTTACAAATTCACCAGACAATTTCAAAAATCTTTTTATCTGCATATCATCCTCAAATACCTGCCAATATTTATAATTATCAGGTATAGATGGTCTGTTTACAATGTCCACTTGATATTCCTTTTGACCAGCACTTGGAGTTTTAAATTTTCCAGCAGCAACCACCAAAGAATCAGCTACTATATTTTCATATCTAGGAACCACCTTAATTGTATGTTCTGTAAAATAGTTACCAATCATATCCCATACCTCATTTCTATAAGCTCTCATCCAAGGATGTTTAGTTTGATAACTGTCATTTACTTGATTTATCACGAGTTCTGAATCTCCCAAAACTTTTATCCTTTGTGCTCCCAAATCTTTCACCGCATGCAATCCAAGTAACAAAGCTTTGTATTCAACCACATTATTCATGCATTCAAATGTTAACTTATATGATAAAGATTTAAAATCCATGATAGGAGAAATTATATATACACCAGCACCAGCACCAACCTTTGCCACAGATCCATCAAAATACATAGTCCACAAACCATCTCTTTTCTGTTTCTTTTCCAAAGCATTTTTCTCTATCACTGCTTCTTTATTCTTTTCAAATTTCATTTGCAATGTAGACTCCAAATCACACGGGACAGTATCATTAAAGAAAATAGAAGAACCCAAATCAGTATCAATAACATATATATGATGAATTTTGGGTCTATCTTGACTGCTCACTACAGAAGGAGTTCTTTTCTCACTATACAACCTCCTAGTCCCATCTTGGATAGGAATAGTGGCATATGACATGTCCATTTGTAAGCTACCCTTCAACTTTGAAGTCCAAGACCTTGATAACAACACCCCAAATTTTGGTGGAATGTCTACCACTGCCACTTCCATTACTATTGTTTTAGTTGGCAATTTATTCAAAGTTACTACCATATCTTTCATTAGACCAAGACACTTCACCCTCCTGGAATCAAAAGAATACAAATCTTTATAAGGTCTTGTCACTTCCAGTCCCAAACTTTCAACTACTCCTTTGGGAATTATATTATGTGATGCACTTGAATCAAACATTGCGTTATGTATCACCATATCATGCACATTCAAACTCAAATAAAAATTAGAAAATTCTTCATTATCTATACTTTCAACTTTTGACCCAAATGAAATAGTAGGATTATCAACTGTCAACTCTAAAATGTCAGACTAAAATTCTCCTTGCCCTTTAACCATCCTTCTTATTGTATCCTTGTACTCATTATTCCTCAACAACTTGTTAAAAGGAACAAAGCCTTTCATCTTAGAAAGTTCACTTTGCAAATTGAAAATAGAATTAACTTTCTCTACATCTACTGGTACCACTTGTTTTGTTCCTTTTGTTTTTTCTATTTTATTCTCAACTTCTTTATTTACAATAGGATCTTTTTGTATTCCCTTTCCTTTTTTTGTATTTAATGAACTGGTAGAAGGCTGGTTTGAATTTAGCCTCCCTTTATTTACAACAACCTCTCTATTTCTCAATTTGATCTTCCTTTGTACATCATCCATAGCATGTAAATAACCCCTCTGATATTGCTCTGACTCCCTTTCAAAATCTTCATTTCCATCTTCCTATGCAAACATGTGATGTTCTTCCTCAGTAAGATATATCTTTGAATCTAATTCCCCAAAAAGATGAATTTCATTCTCAGCAGGATCCTCTTCATCTGCAACATAATTCTTAGGGAAAGGTGGTCGAATCTGTTGCTCTTCTTGATTCCTTGAGTTTCTCATATCTCTTTGCCTATTTTGTGGAGGCATAGGAGGATTTGGCCTTCTAAAATTTGGATTTCTGATTTTAGGATTAGCTTGTTATCTATTGAATGATCTATTGTCCATAGTCAATCTATCCATCAACTTCTCCATTGTCTTCAACATCATTTCAAATTTAATATCAGTAGTAGAAGAAGAAGTAGAAGGCATATTTTCTTCTCTTGTTTTCCTCCTATCAATGTCTCTTTGTTTCATCTTTCCACTCACCATCATGTTTGCTTCCACTTCTAAAGCATCTGTGAACATGGCAACAAGACTTGTTGATTTTCTCTCCCTTCATGAAAAAGCAAAGTCATTATCAAAGGCCCCAGCATAATGAAGTTTGGCAGCAGCTGCAGAAGGTTTTGTATCTTCTGGAATGGAATTATAGACTCTCATAAACCTGCTTGAAAATTCATGAACAGATTCAAAACCTCCTTTCTTGAGACTATTATATTGGGACAAAAGGTGGAAAGGGCTTTGTTTGTCATCCCACCTTTCTAGAAATGCATTCTAGAAAGCTTGAAAAGCCAGGATAGATGCAGCTAGCAAATATTTAAACCATTTCTTCACTTCCCCTGATAAACTATGAGCAAACAACCGCATTTTAACATCCATATAATCGACTTCCTCCAAGTCGACAAAATCTTCAAATTTAGCTACATGCTGCTTTGCCGTTATGATTCCTTCCCCATCAAATAAAGAAATTCCCTCAGAATAATTTTGGGGAAGATCATGCAAGACAACAGGTAAACGTAAAGGAGAAAATTTTGCAGCCATTGGTCTACGTGTAATTGGAGGGACTGAGTAATTTTGAATAGTAGGTGTTTCTTCAACCTTTCTAGACTGTTGAAGATCTCTCCAAAGGGAATCAAGTAAATAAGATTCTAATCTTTGAGGGTTAAATTCAACGTTTTCAAGATCAGACTCAGATTTATATTTCAACAAACCCTTTTCAATATCAATTTCCCATTTTTTGTCAAATATGCTATGAAAATTTTGAGAAGATGATGCACCAAATAGAGAAATATCTACTTTTTCTTTGTCTTTTTTCTTAAATAATTTTTTTGGATCCTCCAAACTTCATAAAACTTCAGTATCAGAATTACCTCATGTATGTCTTTTCGAAGCCAGGATGTCCTTTGAAATCTTGAAATAATTTTAAAACTGGAATCGCCAGGGAAAATATACAACCTTCTTTACTGACAAAAATTCTTGTTTTCCCACAAAAATATTTTCTTAATATTTATAAAATTTGTCCTTACTCCCAGGGCTGATTTGCACTTTTGTTCCCAGGAAACGACACCAATTTGTTATCACTCAGAATGTACCTAGGTTGTGAAAGGTAGATCCCGAGGTAACAGCAAAAACCACTTTAGAAAGAAACTGGCTTTTCTTTCCAGAGAGGGATTTCTCAGATATTAATTTAACAAGGCTAGATATTGGAATCAATACTTTAAATTATGCAGATGGTTGAAACGACACATATAAGCATTGGGAAATGGAGTCAAATAGATAAAGATAATGCAGAGTTTCATACATAGAATCTCAACAAAGGCAAGATAGTCATCTAGTCATAGTCATTCATTGATTTTCAGGCGAATAAGAAAGAAACATGAACAATCCATCAATATAGAGCATCACAAGATGAATTCCATATCAACTTTAGCAGAAATATTTATGAAATATCTAAGACAATAGCCAGATCATAACAAGTATGAATTCTGAAACTATTAAACACTATGTTCAGATATGAAGAAAAAAAAATGGAATGTAAGCACTTAGAAGAAAATCAAATGGAAAGAAGGCATAGACTGTAACATAAGTGACACAAAAATATTTGATGATCAATCCAGCATTCGGATCTGTTATTTATTTAAAAATCATAAATTCTCAAAAAACATTAGTCCAAACATATGGGTTCCAACCCCCAATACATCAAATAAATTCAAATATATACAAAGATAACTTCTTCCCAAGAAGATTAATAACTTAATAATCTATTAATCAATTTTTTTGTAACCATATCCATAATAACTAGGAATAAAAACTACATGCTTCGATTCAAACAACAGATTGTTTGATTATAAACAACTTAGTGACTTGCAAAGTATCCCTAATAAGAAGCTCCATGAAATTCAACACCTGTTTTCAAGGATGAAGTATGTACTTGGCCTTCCTGAATCTCTCCACGATCCTCCATTGCTCCGCATTTGGGGTGTTGTATTCTGTCATCTCTCTAATGGACACCTCCAGATACACATAAGATTCATAAGATATTGTGGGCAATCCTCTTCTAATGATTAAAAAATTTTGCAATATTTTGAAATCCTTTGTCAATTTTTCTACAATGATCTTTTGAGTCAACCCTTTAACCAAATATTCAAACTTGGAATGGTCCATGCGATTCTGAACTAGCAAATTGTGATAATGCTCCTGAGAAAATAATCTTCCTTCGTCATCCCAAAAAGAAGGGAGGCCATCCTCAAACAGATCCTTAAAAGTAATCCTGAAATCGTTTATCTACAAAGACATTGTATTAGCCTTATCATGCACTACTTTCATAAGTTGATGTTTGTTAATAAAAAAAATTTCCCATAGAACAATTGCTACTCTGTCCTTAATCCCGATGTCCTGCAACTTTTGATAAGTTAAAGAATTCAAGAAATTTAAAGCATTTTGAGTTATATTTAAAGTCTTCTTTTCCATGGTCTCGTTTTCCAACTTCAGTATTTGAGTAGCTAAATTGACTAATGCACTTTGATCATCAATAAAATTTAAAAAATTCCTTAAACTTGGTGATTTCCACAGATAATGTATCCCAAATTAAATGTTTAGCACCTTGTAGAGGAGCTTTTCCTATTCTTTTTTCCTTTAAATCATTGAACTTTTTTTATAATTGGATTTTATCATTCAATGTTTTATTCTTCTCCTCAATGTTCCTAGCCAATTCTGATTTAATTTTCTCATTTTATTCCTTTAATTCCTTGATTTCCACATCCTTTAGACTTACCTGAGACATAGGAACTAATAGATCATCTGCAGAAAATTCAGTTAACGGTCTTTCAATATTCACAAGAGGTAAATCCGTGTCAATAGGATTTTGACTCATCAACTCTTCCATAATTTCCTTTTCATCATTCTGATCCTTTTTTAACTTCGAAATCTAGGCCATCAATTCAGCTCTTTCCACTTCCCATTTGTTTTTCTCCTCTTGCAACTTCAATGATTTTCCTTTGTCGTCCATCATCTCTTGATAAAATTTATCTTTTTCTTCCTGTAGTGTAAATAATTCTGGGGATTGAGCATGTTCAGCATTTGGGATTTTAAGCTTCTTTTCAATACCTAAATGGTATTGTCCTTTTCTTCTAAAAGCTTTTTGCTTTCCTGTACATTTCCTGGTTCGTTTCCTAAGCTTACAACATCTCCTTGTAACTTTTTAATTTGGATCAGATTTGCTTTATTTTCTACCTTCTCATGCTTCAATTGGACTTCCATCTTATCTACAACGGACTGCAATTTTTTAACTTTCATAATAGCATGTAATAAATCGGAATAAATAACATCTCCAGTTTGCTTGTGGAGTTGTGTCTTATCGGGGACACTAATTTTATCTAACTTCACTTCCATCTCAAATACTTTTTTATCACTAACCACGACGAACTTCAAGGTATTCCTCTCTGCATCTCAGGTAGAAATCAATGATGTCTTTTGATTGACTAGACTTCTAACTCGAGGAAGCATATATTTGGTTTCCTCTTATGACTACATTTGTTTTTCAGCATAACTTGACACCAACTCTACTCTGGATTTGAAACAGGAACTAGACTCTGCATTACCTTCTCCTCCGAAAGAATATTGATGCATATGTACAAACTTCTTTGGGAACAAGACCATTCTTTTTGAATCCTCTGAAATTATTTCTCCTGAAACTTGATCATCTTGAGGGTGTGCTTTGATCTTTTTATGTGGAATGTTTTCATCCATATCCATGCTCTCAGTTTCAAAAAACTCCTCTTATTCAAAATGCTAGGATTATCAGGTGCTTGAACCGTTGCAGTCAACTCGTTGCACATATCCTCATCGATTCCTGACTTCTCTTCAAAATAAGACAAATTGGCTATTTTATCTAAGCCTTCAACAATTCGATGATAGAAATGGTTTATTTTTGTTTGACTAATTCCTATGAGAGATAGTGTGATGTGGATAATAATTGATTCTCTTCTCCTTCTGGAAATCCATGACTTCTAATAACTTTTCTATGACCAATAGGGTGCTTTTGTTTTTGAAAATAAATGAACCAACTTTAAGAGGAAATTTAACATTGGAAGACTTTTTGAACACCCCAAAATGCTCTTCTTCTGCACATAATATTTGCCTCATAAACTCAAGTGCAAATATTCTTGGAGTCAGAAAAACAGGTAACTTGTATGGTTCCCCAGTGAACCCATACACCCTCAAAATAGTAAAATCTTTGTATAAGAACCAGTCTCCTATTCTGTCCTTTGAGGAAGGCTGTAGCATGAATTTCATTTCTTCTAACACCCTTGGTAATACATCATCAAACAACAATTTATACATCTCGGCCATAATCGTATTTACAAACTCAAACATGTTAATTTGTTTTTGAAGATATGAAGAGAAAATGGTGGACAAGAATTGCAATTTCGACACATTAGAACACAACAACATGTTCAGTAAGTATGAATGATATCTAAAAAACCTGACTTTGGGAAATTCGACCAATTGGACATGGATAACCTCATCCAAATACTCATCCAGATTAAAACAGTGGATTAAATGGGACTTAGGATCAATCGAACTTATACTCAATAAGAAACCTAAAACGACCTCGTTGATATGAATATCATCATCTAAACCTAGAATTTGACTGACTAAGGACATGACTAAATGTACCTCTTTTTTGAAAATGTTAACATTGTATGGCTGAAAAAGTCCTTCTAATGACTGACCTCTTTTCAAAATACTGGATAGAAATTGGCATCTAACTTCGGTTTTACAATTTTTATACATTTCAACTAAGACTAGCTCATTCAAGGACTCACAATTATCAGGGAAATTATCAGGTAGGTTCAGAATTCCACAAACAGTTTTTGCATCAACCTTGCAAAGTATTTTTGACATGGTATGACTCATGATAAATTTTTCGGAGGGAGAATAACTGTTTGCGCACCATTCAAAAAATTTGGGAAATCGTAAAGTTTGTTCAACAACAAAGTAATATGAGAAAGAACCACAGATATTCATAATATCATTCCCTTGCAAATTACACTGCCACAACTACTCCTTTGAAATTGATACATTACCAACTAATAGAATAGGGTCACATACGTTTCTTTCCCTATCAACAACAAATTCTTCCCTCTCATCCAAAACTCTGCATAAAACTCCTAAACCCTGTTCCTTTTTCATAACAAACGATGGAAACAACTCTTCGAACCAAGTTTAAGTGTTTAAGGCTTACCTGTGACTGTAGATACATAGAAGTTGACTTTGGAAAGATGGCAGATAGTCTCCTTCTCTTTCACCCACAGCGTGCAAATGAAATTATTTTTTAAACCAAGTCAACTTTACCTTTATACAATGGACTTTTCCAGAGCTCTCATCAAGCGGTTTTTTCTTTACTGCTTTCCTCCACGGAATTCACTCTAAGTCGCCACATGGAAAATGGTTTACATTCCACTACCACTCTTCCTTTTTAACCATCTCGCAACTTTTCCTTCCGGAACTAACAATGGTTGTTGATAAGTTTTCACTTTTCTCCTAAACTGTTGGATCAAGATCGGTTATGCGTATTCCGCTATACTTTCTCATTTTTTCAAGTGTGTATCTTTACTCAGCGGATTGTTTCTCAGCCATATATTTAATTCACTTTATTCCATAGACGTTGACCTTTCTACCCCGTTAACCACTTCCACTTTTATCTCCACTTATCCCCTGCGCAACTTCTCCCAGTGGATTCATTTTAAACCATAGATCTTCATGCTCACCCTTTACACCTTTAGATTGTGTAACAACTTAATCAAAATGCACGTTTTAATAACGAAGTCAAGACCATCATACTTAGCCAATTTTATGTATCCTTTTATCACTCCACAATCACACTTCTTCCTCAGCTATTCAACATAGAGGTGTTAACAGTTTACACGGTAGATAAAATTATTTTTTTATAAGTTTATTATTTTAATAATTAACAGTTATTATATAAACATGAATTAACATGACTAAGATTAACTTAAAGAAATAGTATATAAGGCTAAACATTTACTCAATAAATTCATCTAAGTAAAATTGCAAACTAGGGTAATCCCAAAAATGGAATACTAACTTTGTAATTATTCTAATAAGGATTAGGGTTTATAAATAAACATGTTTAGAAGAACTGTAAATATATATACAAACCAAATTTGTACACGCCTTCTTATTAGCAAGGAAATTGTCCTTTTTAATTTTGAAATAAAATCAAACGTATCTACTCTATCTTATGTAACCTTAAGCATCAAGTAAAAGAATATAGAAAAATTTATACATCCTTCCAAAGAATAGTATTGAAAACTGTTTGAATAATTATACACAGCATGTGATTAACACATCATTATATTTTTTTGAACAGGAAACAATAAAGATATCGAAGATATTATTACATTTTCTTACTGGCAATGAGAACCAAGCTACGATTTAAAACCCTACTGTCAAAACCCTTAAGATACAACCTACACATAAAACAAAGTAAATAGTAATTTACTTAACAAGAAACCTCTAAAAGGTTAACTGCAACAAGAAATAATTAAAATAACAAATTATTCCAAGATTTCCTTCTTCGTTACAAACCACATAATATATATATTATCAAAACATAAATACAGTCAACCAGCTTCAATCTGTAAGTACAGTTGAACCCTAAAAATGAATTATAACAGTTACGGCCCTATGGCATTTTACATCACAAAGTCAAGGCTTAAAAACCTGTTCAAAAAACAACATCACTTTAAACAAAATCTACAACAGAGAAGGAAATTGTCTCGACGATGAAATCCCTAACCTTCACTTCTAAAACAACCACTAGGGCTTCTTTAAAATAAACCAAACATAAAGTATCATCCCATGGCCTTTCCAAACTTTTACACACAGTATAGCATGGCCGAGCTGAAAACCCAAAAACCCAATGAACTCCATCACCTAAAAATAAACACCATACACCACTATAGGAGAACCTCAGCAAAACCGAGGCTTACCAGAAGAAATGCTATGGTAGAGCCCCCCTTCTGTCATAACCCCAAAATTTCATAAAAAAGAAAAAAAAAATTAAGATAACATAAAATGTCTAAATACACAATTTACTAACTGCTAGCGGTTAGCGGAAAATGAAACAGTTTAACAATTCGTATTAATTAGTTTCATAATACAATAACTAATACAACTTTAATTTTCATAAGGTATATAAGAATGACGTGCATTCAGATTACTTTTAGCTTTACTAATAATTTTACTTTTTGGCAAGTAGGTGAAATCTATCTTTGAAAACTTGGGCTTAATTAGCATTATGCTAATGCAGATGGACTACTAGTTCTTATAGGCTCAACAGGTAACGATTGATCAAGTAGGAGTTTAATTCGTAAGGTAGCAAGAAGTATTTCTGTTGCATGTTAATACACTAGTAGATAAACTGATTATTTTAGAAGCAAGCTCTGCTGAGGTAAAGTAATTGTCTTCTATAGACTTTGTTTTTAAGACAGTATCCAATGTTTAGTTATAAACATTGATAACTTTATCATACTTAGCTAAACAAAAGATACTTACTATGAGCTTAGAGCTCAAGTTCTTTGCCATACAATTACTTCTATTTTAACATGCTTATAACACTGATGTTATATTTAAATGTACTGTCTTTTATTTATGAAAGTACTCCTATCAATCTCTAAGGTAATATTTCCAATAGAGTACATGTTTATATTTTGTCTCTACCTTAATAGCCATAGAAATTATTAACCTGTTATTTGTATGTACAAATGCAATCATCAAGTTATAAACTTCAGCAGTTAAATTATCGCCTTGCTGCATGTATTATTGTAACAACATACAAAACCACATTATTTTATAATGTACCAATCTAAGTGTTACTTGCATCCTGTAGAGATCTTACTACTTACCACCACTTGCATAAAGTCTAAATTATAGGTAAATACTTTATCATTGTTATTCCTATACTTTATAAACCTTGTGCATGGTTTACACAAAAATTACTATTACAATGTTGCCTCACTATAATAAGTTGTAGTTTATAATAACTACCATGGTATATTTTACTACCTAGAACTTTTAATCTAAGGTCTATATCAAATAAACATTATAACAAAGATTGCTATACTATACTAGAACCCTAGTAAGCATAATTGGCTATATAAATAATGATAGGATTCCTTATTATTGTTATTGGCAAGTTGAGCATACAAAACATTATTTGTAAAAGTTTACCCTACTGTTGAGCCTCATGAATTGTTTATTTGACATGGTTTAAACTCCTTTACTCTATAGTCAAACGATGAACATTGGTTATTATCAATTGTAACTAATCTTAAACGATCGATTGCAAAAGATATGGTTTATGATTTAAATAATAAGTAATTATCTTAAGTTGATTAGCAAAATAAACATACAAATCATTGTTTGGAAAATGTTTATTCTATGGACGACCTTGGGATTGTACCAATGGCAAGGTTTTTACATCCTTATTCTATGGTAAATGACATAGAATCATTGTTAACTATTATTATAAACCTTGATACCAGCGATTACAATGATATAGTCTTATGTTATCATTAGTGATTATATATATAAATACATTCCATAGTTGATTACGTAGCTGGTTTATTGGTCATTGCAATAATAAAATGATTATTGGAAACACAGATGGACTATAGACAAAACCCTTGCGCGGTTGAAAAGATTTGGAAGGCACATGGTTTGCTCTTGTCCATGCATTGGTGACTTAAAAGACTTGGAAAACCTTATTCGCTTGTCATTTTCCTCTGAGGGTTTTGCTGGCTTGCGGGCTGCTCTGTGTAATTTTCATGGCAGCCATGTGAGGCTGTTCCTCTGTTTCCTTGCTCCGTAGCTTATGTTTGTTTTTTCTGTAGTCTCATTACTCAGTCTTGGTCATGAGTCTTCGTGGTTGTAATCTTTACTGCGCGAGTGGTTATTGGTTTATGATTTTGGTTCTCGACCTACCCATAGTTTTAGTTATGTTCTTCTCGTGGCTTGTCATGACTTTGTGAAGCTTAAGCTCGTTGTCATTGTCTTCACTCTAGGGTCAGCGTAGGGGTTTGGATACTCCTCTGTGTAAATTGCTAAGCTGGTGACAGTTGCTTCGTTGCTCGACAACTCTTCTTCTTGCAGGTAAAGACAACTTGGTTTTTGATATGGAAACTCTCTGTCAAATTATTATTATAGTTATGGTTTTAAGTTTAAAATATGAGCCTTGTGCTAACACTCGGTAATTTGTTTGTTAGAGGAACCTATGACAGCTCCAGTCTTCAGTAGAATGAAAATGATGGCCGGCTTCAGTGCACTCGTGGCCCCAACCGGTAAGCCCTGAGTTCAAAAATGGGTTTTTCCCTATTTGCAATGAGGGTTGTTGAAGGAGAAACACAGTGTTTTGGAAGTTTGTTTCAGTTTCTTCATTAGTTAAGAGGTTTTAGTAAGAAGCTTTCTCCAGTCTACTTTAAAATCCTAGCTATTATGCTGGGTATTACCAGCCCTTGAGCTGTGATATGTATTTTTGTTCAGTTTTTTACTTACGACCCGACAATGTAATACAGTTGGTTTTATAAAGAAAGACTTTGTAAATCTTGGAGTTTTGTCTCGTATTGTTATAATTTTGTAATCCTGTAAATTATATATTTATTTTACTGTGTATAAAAGATGTTTATTTTCAAATAAAGACTGTAAATAGTCCAAGGGATGATTTATAGTCTTCTTGTTAAGTTTGCTTATACAGTTTAAAAAAAAAATTATAAATGGTTAAAACTTTAAATAGACTAATTTGTAAAATGGATAAATTAGTTGTTAGGGTTTCGACCCTCTGGTTTTTCTTTCACAGGTTATAATCCTGTTTATAATAATAATTGGCTCCTATATACGTAATTCTTACTTATATTTTATTTAATGTTTATATTTACATTTATTTTTATTTACTATTCTGTATCTTAGAATTATTCAGAGCTCTGTAAAGAATGGAAGGTTAGCTTCGGAACTCTGTTTATTTTTCAAAATAGAGGGTTTATAAACATAACCCTAATCTGGTTTTTTATTAAGTAATAATTTTAAGATTTAGATAATAGTTTAAAAGATATACTATGTGGTTAATTTATATACTTAGCTATTATCTTCTATAAACTTTTATTTGTATCATTATACTATTACTGCAACTCTAAGCAGGTTACTATTTGCTTTTCCTACATTTTTATTTAGTTACTCTAAGTAAACAGTAAACACAATTAAACCATAACATTTTTTTTCATTATATTTAAAACATTGAAATAAATTATACTTTGCTATATACAGATTCAAATCCTAGTAACCATTCTCATTCTCTTAAGAATTCTTTCATCTACTTAAAGCATTATAACTGTGCTAGAGTATGACCTGGTTTCTAGGTGGGGAAAAACACAGTTTAGAAATTTATTTTCATTCTATTTCACTATTCTCTAAACCAATTTCATTTCTATAGCAATCTAATAAGAATACTAAATATAAAATTTCACAAACTTTGAACTTTTAACATTCATATAGCAGTTACTGAGATTTATTTAACTTAAACAGTAAATAAAATAACATAGAACCTATTGAGGACAAGATGACAACAAATTTAGGAGGTCATTCCTCCCTACCAACTCCTGGAGAGCGCTCAAAGAATGCTTCTTCAGGACCACCGAGCCTATTCCTGGTATTCTTGGCTAAGAAATGGTGGAGATGCAAACAATAGAACCCTCTGTCAACTGGCTAGTTCAATACCTCAGTAAAACACTCTGCTCTCAACAGTATGGTATTCAGCTTAAAATCTGCAACTAGATCAATCAACAGTTATCCCCTAAACACTTTCCAGATTTCCCTTCCATTGAATTTCTCTAAAGTACATTTATTCACCCTGAATGATCACTTCTCTAGAATGAGTATCCTCAGCTCTCTTCAACGGGAATTTTTATAAAGATTGCCTAGGTCTTTTGGGTTAGTTTTCATTAATTGAGCCACCTACTCTGATTCCACTTTCTTGGGGAATCATGACCACAAATGTAGGGAGGTTTCCACTTGCAACAGTTGGAAGTGGTTTGAGGATGCTGCCACATGTCAGTTTTCTCTCCACGCAATATCCTCCACCAATTTGACCAATAAACACTCTTTTAACAGCTCTCCTAAGCTATTATCTCCTCTTTTATTTATTTATAAATAAAATATTCAAAATTTACATTAAATATCCTTGACCCCACTGGGTCATCAATTACAACTTAGCATAAAATTTAACATATTTTTCCTCAAATAATATAAAATTGTTTTTGCAAAATTGGGGCATGTGACATACACAACCCCTTAAATTATAACATTGTCCTTGATGTTATTTATTCATCGTCCTCAGAATTCTCCTAGAATAGAATTGGATATGCATCCCGCATATGACTTTCCAATTCCCAGGTGGCTTCCTCTGGACTAAGGTGCTTCCATTGCACCTTTTCCTGACTAATGGTGCGGTTCCAAAGTGTGATCTCCCTCTGCTCGAGGATATAGTCCAGTTCCACTAGAAAATCTTCTTCTGTTTCCACTAGTACATCATTCCAGTTAACAACATGAGTAGCATCATGAACATATTTCTTTAATACAGAAATGTGAAAAACATTATGAACTCTTAAATTCGGTGGTAAGGCTAACTGATAAGCTACCTGTCCAATCCTAGACAGTATTTCAAAAGGACCACAGTAATGAGGTGCTAGTTTTGCACAACTACCTAACCTCAGAGAGCTCTTTTTGGGTCTCACCTTGATGAACACATGTTCACCTACCTGAAACTCTTTTGGATTTATTTTAAGGTCTGCTTGACTTTTCTGTCAATCTTGCGCAATTTTTAGATTACCTTGCACGTGCTTTACAATTTCTTCCTTTTCTTTCAATAATTCAGGACCTAATAATAATCTTTCCACCAAATTACTCCAAGAGATAGGAGTGTTACACTTCCTTCCATACAAGATTTTGAAAGGACTAAATCTGGCTGAAGCTTGATAATTATTATTGTAAGCAAATTCTACCAAATGCAAATAATCCTCCCATTTACTTGGCTAATCCTTTACATATATTCTTAGTAAATCTTTCAGTACTTGGTTTACTCTTTTAGTCTATCCATTAGTTTGAGGATGGAACGAAGTACTAAAATTTAGTGTAGTATTTAATCCTTTAAACAGAGATTTTCAAAAGTTACCTGTAAATTTACGGTCTCTATCTGAGATTATAACTTTTGGTATCCCATGCAGTCAGAAAATTTTCTTTAAAAAAATATCAGCTATGTTTGTAGCTTTATACGTAGTTTTTAAAGGTATAAAATGGGTTGCTTTACTCAATTTGTCAACTACTACCATTATAGAATCATTTAAATTATGGTTTTTAGGTAGTCCAGTAATAAAATCAAGACTAATTATCTCCCATTTCCAGCTAGGAATGGGCAATGGCTGAAGTAATCCAGCTGGGTGTTGATGTTCAGTTTTTACTTGTTGACATTCAAAACATCTAGCAATATATTCTGCCAGTTCAGTCTTCATATTTGGCCAAAAATATTATTTTCTTAACATAGTTATAGTCTTTTGATAACCCAGATGGCCTAAGTATGGAGTTTTATGGATTTCATCTCAAATTAATAACTTAACTTTAGGTACATTAGGTACATACATTCTGTCTTTATACAGTAAAAATCCTTTTTCATTCAAGCTGTACCCTTTACTTAAACTTTCTGTTGTATTTTCTTTTGCTTTTACTTGTAATTTTTGGTAAATTTCATCTTGTTCTAACCCTACTTTAAGCTATTCTTATAGATATGTTGTATAAGTGCTGATAACTGCTATAAAGTTCAGCCTTGCATTTCTACTTAATGCATCAACAACTTTATTTTCTTTCCCTTTAATGTGCTGAATTTCGAAATCATACTCACTTAGAAAATCTAGCCACCTAGCTTGTCTAGCATTTAGATTAGGTTGATCTAGCAGATATTTTCGTCCTTTATTATTTGTCATTAGAATGAATTTTCTTCCAATTAAATGATGACACCACATCTTTAGAGCATGTATGACAGTAACTAATTCCAAGTCATAAGTTGCATAATTCTTTTCATGAATTTTTAATTTCCTAGATTCATAAGCGATAACATGCCCTTCTCGAGTCAATACTCCGCCTAAACCATCATTGCAGGCGTCAATACACACTACAAAATCTTTATTTGGATTAGTTATTCTTAAAATAGGTGTGCTGGTTAATAAAGTTTTTAACTTTTTAAAAATCTCCTTGCACTTTTGATTCCAATCAAATTTATTTCCCTTCTTCTGCAAAGAGGTTATTGGATTTGCGATTCTCGAAAACCTTTCAATGAACCTCCGATAATTCCCATGAAGGATCGAACATCAGTTACGTCTTTAGGAACTTGCCAATCTTCAATCACCTTTATCTTTTCGGGATAAACCGAAATTCCTTCCTTAGTCACCACATGGCCTAAGTACTGGATTTTATCCTTAAAGAAATCACATTTACTAAACTTTGTGAAGATTTTATGATCTCGTAATTCTTGTAAAACAATTTTTAAATGTTCTTTATGTTCTTCTTCAGATTTCGAATAGATTAAGATGTTTTCAAAAAACACAACCACAAACTTGTCCAGATATTTATACATTACATTATTCATTAGACACATAAAAATAGCTGGAGCATTAGTTAGCCTGAATGGCATGACGACAAACTCGTAATGGCCATATTGAGTCCTAAAAGTTGTCTTAAAAATATCTTCAACTTTAATCCTAACTTGGTGATATCCAGACCGCAAATCAATTTTTGAAAACACCGTAGCTCCATGTATTTGATCAAACAGATCATCTATGTGAAGCGACAGGTATCTATTTTTAATAGTCATCTTATTCAACTAACGGTAATCTATATAAAGTCGTAGAGTTTCGTCCTTTTTCTTAACGAAGATGATAGGTGCCCCCTAGGGAGACACACTGGGTTGAATATACTTATTGTCAATAAGTTCTTTTAATTGTGACTTAAGTTCATTAAGTTCAAGTATGTTCATCCGATAAGGGGCCTTTGAGTTGGGTACTGCACCAGGTACCAGCTCAATGGTAAAATCGATTTCCCTTTTCGGAGGTAGTCCCGAAATTTATTTCGGAAATACATCTGCATACTCTTTTAAAACTGGTATATCCTCCAATTTTAATTTGTCTATATTATTTATATTTTCCTCATTAATTAGTGTTACTGCATAAACCTTACAACCTTTCCTAACAACTCTCTTGAGCTGTAGAGCAGAAATCTGCCTTACAGTTGTTTTTCTAGGGATTCCCTTTACGCTTATTGGTTTTCCATCATTATTTATACAAGTAAAGGTTTTGTCATAACAATTCAAATTCACCCTATGCTGCTCTAACCAATCCATACCGATGAGTATGTCATAAGAACCCAGAGGTAGTACATTAAGATTTACAAAAATTTCAAATTGATCCATAAATACTGCATGATTCTTTACAAAATTAGTTACCTTCCTCTTTGCACCAGTAGCTAACTGAACCAACCAAGAACTTACAATTTTTTCAACAGGAAGTTTACATTTTTCTACCAAATTAGGTGGAATATAACTTAAACTAGCTTCTGGATCAATTAAAATAGCTATGGGTGTTTGGTTTATCTTACCTTCTACTTCCACCATGGAAGTTTTATAGTCTGCTTGTAGATTCTCCAAGGTTGCATTGATCCTGGGCATAGTCCTCTCTAAATATCCCATAGTCATATCCTCTTGTATTGTATGGATATTACTGACAGTCTTTTTTTTATTAGGACAAACTGAGGCATAATGTGGGCCATTATACTCCCAGCACTTTATGGGTTCTTTTCGTTCAAAGTTTTTCATGTAATTACCATGATTATTAGCAAACTCTTTACTCTTTTAATTGTTCTGATTGTTTGGTGAATTATTCTTATTCCCTTGGAAATTCTTATTAGAAAAATTTCTGGCCTTATTATTTTTAGAATTTCGATTGGGCACAAACTGTTTCTTCTTTTCATCATAATTATTATTCTTTTTGGCCTTCCAGTTGGCCATACTCTCCTTTTTCCTATTCTGTTCATAACAGAAATTGGCTTTCCTCATAGATTCTTCCAGAGTTTTAGGATTGTCATACTCAATCCTATCCTTTATGTGATAAGGTAGACAGCTGAGAAACCATTGTACCTTATGTTTTTCATCAACAAGGTATGGCACATACCTAAGCAGACTCAAAAACTTACTATTCAAATCTTTCATAGTCATTGTACCTAGTTTAAGCTCATAGAATTATTTACCTCTTTCTTCATAGTACTGTTCAGATAAAAATTTCTTTTTAAAGTACTTCTTGAAAGTACTCCAATTTATGTTCTTCTCTTTTATTCCTTTCACTCTCTTTAAATCTTGCCACCATATATCAGCTTTCCTATAAAGATTATAGATAGCCATCCTAGCCTTTAATTGGTTAGAATAGTTATAAATCTGAAATTACTTCTTCATCCCAGATAAACAGGATTCCGCTTCCTCCCCTTTCTCAGTTTCCCCATTAAAGGTTGGCAGTTTGATCTTTTTAAACTCTTCAGAAATTTCTTCATATGGTTTGTATTTTCTCTTTTTGGTATAGTGGTTATCCTCACTACTATCACTAGTAGAATGAAAATTACGTTGATCACCAAACACTTCGGAAGATGAGATGCTTTCATTTTTAGTCTGTTTAATCTTTTTGTACTTATGTTGGTGACTTATATCTTCTGAATCAGATCTTTTACCCCTTCCCTCGGTTTGAAATGTTTCTGTTAGGATCTGATTCAGCTCCTCTCGAGCTCTCAGAATCCTCTCATTTTCTTTTTTAACAGATTCCATTTCATATTTTAATTCTTTTACTATTTGTAAAAGTTCTGAGGAATTAGTGGTTATGTCTTCTTGTATAGGGTCTCTTTGTAACTTTCTTGTTCAGTAAAGGGAGATTCCTCTTCTGTATATTCCTCCAGTCTTTCCATACCTATTGTTAAACTTTGAAACAAATTTCTCTATTGAATAACATTAAAAGAAAACAAAATCAGCAAAATGATTTAATACATTGTTTCATATAAGCAAGTTGAGCTTCATCAAGGCCCAGTGTTTGAACCTTGTGCTCTGATACCACATGTCATAACCCGAAAATTTCATAAAAATTTAAAATTTTTAAGATAACATAAAATGTCTAAATACACAGTTTACTAACTGCTAGCGGTTAGTGAAAAATGAAACAATTTAACAATTAGTATTAATTAGTTTCATAATACAATAACTAATACAACTTTCATTTTCATAAGGTATATAAGAATGACTTGCATTCAGATTTCTTTTAGCTTTACTAATACTTTTACTTTTTGGCAAGTAGGTGAAATCTATATTTGAAAACTTGGGCTTACTTAGCATTATGCTAACGCAGATGGACTGCTGGTTCTTACAGGTTCAACAGGTAACGATCGATCAAGTAGGATTTTAATTAGTAAGGTAGCAAGAAGTAATTTTGTTGCATGTTAATATGCTAGTAAATAAACTGATTATTTTAGAAGCAAGCTCTGCTGAGGTAAAGTAATTGTCTTCTATAGACTTTGTTTTTAAGACAGTATCCAATGTTTAGTCATAAAGATTGATAACTTTAGCATACTTAGCTAAACAAAAGATACTTACTGTGAGCTTAGAGCTCAATTTCTTCGCCATACAATTAATTCTATTTTAACATGCTTATAACACTAATGTTATATTTAAATGTACTGTCTTTTATTTATGAAAGTACTCCTATCAATCTCGAAGGTAAGATTTCCCATAGAGTCCATGTTTCTAATTTGTCTCTACCTTAATAGCCATAGAAATTATTAACCTGTTATTTGTATGTACAAATGCAATCATCAAGTTATAAACTTCAGCAGTTAAATTATCGCCTTGTTGCATGTATTATTGTAACAACATACAAAACCACATTATTTTATAATGTACCAATATAATTGTTACTTGCATCCTGTAGAGATCTTACTGCTTACCACCACTTGTATAAATTCTAAATTATAGGTAAATACTTTATCAGTGTTATTCCTATACTTTATAAACCTTGTGCATGGTTTACACAAAAATTACTATTATAATGTTTCCTCACTATAATAAGTTGTAGTTTATAATAACTACTATGGTAGATTTCACTACCTAGAATTTTTAATCTAAGGTCTATATCAAATAAACATTATAACAAAGATTGCTGTACTATACTAGAACCCTAGTAAGCACAATTGGCTATATAAATAATGATAGCATTCCTTATTATTGTTATTGGCAAGTTGAGCATAAAAAACATTATTTGTAAAAGTTTACCCTATGGTTGAGCCTCGTGAATTGTTTATTTGACATGGTTTAAACTCCTTTACTCTATAGTCAAACGATGAATATTAGTTATTAGCAATTGTAACTAATCTTAAACGACCGATTGCAAAAGATATGGTTTATGCTTTAAATAATAAGTAATTATCTTAAGTTGATTAGCAAAATAAACATACAAATCATTGTTTGGAAAATGTTTATTCTATGGACGACCTTGGGATTGTACCAATGGCAAGGTTTTTACATCCTTATTCTATGGACAACAACATAGAATCATTGTTAACTATTATTATAAACTTTGATACCAGAGATTAAAATGATATAGTCTTATGTTATCATTAGTGATTATATATATAAATACATTCCATAGTCAATTACGTAGCTGGTTTATTGATCATTGCAATAATAAAATGATTATTGGAAACGCACATGGACTATAGACAAGACCCTTGCATGGCTGAAAAGATTTGGAGGGCACGTGGTTTGCTCTTCTCCATGCATTGGTGACTTAAAAGACTTGAAAAACCTTATTTGCTTGACATTTTCCTTCGAGGGTTTCACTGGCTTGCGGGCTGCTCTGTGTAATTTTCATGGCAGCCATGTGAGGCTATTCCTTTACTTGCTTGCTCCGTCACTTGTGTTTGTTGTTGTTGTAGTCTCATTACTCAGTCTTGGTCACGATTCTTTGTGGTTGTAATCCTTACTGCGTGAGTGGTTATTGGTTTATGAGTTTGGCTCTCGGCCTGTCCATAGTTACAGTTTTGTTCTTCTCGTGGCTTGTCACGGCTTTGTGAAGCTTAATCTCATTGTCATTGTCTTCACTCCAGGGTCGGCATAGGGGTTTGGATACTCCTCTGTGTAAATTTCTAAGTTCGTGATAGCTTCTTCATTGCTCGACAACTCTTCTTATTGCAGGTAAAGACAACTCGGTTTTTGATATGGAAACTCTCTGTCAAATTATTATTATAGTTAGGGTTTTAAGTTTCAAAGTTGAGCCTTGTGCTAACACTCGGTAATATGCTTGTTACAGGAACCCATGATAGCTCCAATCTTCAGTGGAATGAAAATGATGGCCGACTTCAGTGGACTCGTGGCCCCGACCGGTAAGCCCTGAGTTCAAAAATGGGTTTTTCCCTATTTGCAATTAGGGTTGTTGAAGGAGAAACACAGTGTTTTGGAAGTCTGTTTCAGTTTCTTTGTTAGTTAAGAGGTTTTAGTATGATGTTTTATCCAGTTTACTTTAAAACCCTAGCTATTATGCTGGGTATTACCGGCCCTTGAGCCGTGATATGTATTTTTGTTTAGTTTTTTCCTTATGGCCCGACAATGTAATACAGTTGGTTTTATAAAGAAATACTTTGTAAATCTTGGAGTTTTGTCTCGTATTGTTATAATTTTGTAATCCTGTAAATTATATATTTATTTTACTGTGTATTAAAGATGTTTATTTTCAGATAAATATTGTAAACAGTCCAAGGCATGATGTATAGTCTTCTTGTTAAGTTTGCTTATACAGTTTAAAAAAAAATTATAAATGGTTAAAACTTTAAATATACTAATTTGTAAAATGGATAAATTAGTTGTTAGGGTTTCGACCCTCTGGTTTTTCGTTCACAGGTTATAAGCCTGTTTATAATAATAATTGGCTCCTATATACGTAATTATTAGTTATATTTTATTTAATGTTTATATTTACATTTATTTTTATTTACTATTTTGTATCTTAGAATTATTCAGAGCTCTGTAAAGAATGGAAAGTTAGCTTCAGAACTCTGTTTATTTTTCAAAATAGAGGGTTTATAAACATAACCCTAATTTGGTTTTTTATTAAGTAATAATTTTAAGATTTAGATAATAGTTTAAAAGATATACTATGTGGTTAATTTATATACTTAGTTATTATCTTCTATAAACTTTTATTTGTATCAGTATACTATTACTGCAACTCTAAGTAGGTTACTATTTGCTTTTCCTACATTTTTATTTAGTTACTCTAAGTAAACAGTAAACATAATTAAACCATAACACTGTTTTTCATTATATTTAAAACATTGAAATAAATTATACTCTGCTATCTACAGATTCAAATCCTAATAACTATTTTCATTCTCTTAAGAATTCTTTCATCTACTTAAAGCATTCTAACTGGGCTAGAGTACGACCTGGTTTCCAGGTGGGGAAAAACACAGTTTAGAAATTTATTTTCATTCTATTTCACTATTCTCTAAACCAATTTCATTTCCATAACAATCTAATAAGAATACTAAATCTAACATTTCACAAACTCTAAACTTTTAACATTCATATAGCAATTACTAAGATTTATTTAACTTAAATAGTAAATCAAATAACATCGAACCTATTGAGGACAAGGTGACAACAGCTTTAGGAGGCTGTTCCTCCCTACAAATCCTGGAGAGCGCTCAAACAATGCTTCCTCAGGACCCCCGAGCCTATTCTTGGTCTTCTTGGCTGAGAATTGGTGGAGATGCAAATAATAGAACTCTCTGTCAACTGACTAGTTCAATACCTCAGTAAAACACTCTGCTCTCAGTAGTATGATCTTCAGCTTAAAAAGCTGCAACTAGATCAATCAGCAGTTATCCCCTCAAACACTTTCCATATTTCCCTTCCATTGAATTTCTCTGAAGTACATTCATTCACCCTGAATAATCACTTCTCTAGAATGAGTAGCCTCAGCTCTCTTCAATGAAATTTTTTATAAATATTGCCTAGGTCTTTTGGGTCAGTTTTCATTAATTGAGCCACCTGCTCTGATTCCACTTTCTTGGGGAATCATGACCACAAATGTAGGGAGGTTTCCACCTGCAACAATTGGAAGTGGTTTGAGGATGCTGCCACATGTCAGTTTTCACCAATTTGACCAATAAACAATCTTTTAACAGCTCTCCTAAGCTGTTGTCTCCTCCTCTATTTATTTATAGATAAAATATTCAAAATTTACATTAAATATCCTTGACCCCACTGGGTCATCAATTACAACTTAGTATAAAATTTAACATATTGTTCCTCAAATAATATAAAATTGTTTTTGCAAAATTGGGGCATGTGACACCTTCTCTTAGCATATTCCGACTCAAAATTTGTTTCCTTCTTCGAACTAGAACCTGCAACAGAGAAAAACCAAATTTAGTAAAAACTCAGTCTTTAACTAAAACTTTGGAATTTATTGCAAGTTTGGACAAATAACTAAAGAATTATTACCAAGGATCTATTCTTTTTGTTTGCTGTGAAAAGACATTTATTTCAAACCCTAGCCACCTTCTGTGAAGACAACGAGCTTTAGGAAGGCACTGTTAGGAAAGTTTACAGCACACAATGCTCACTTTCAAACCCTCAACTACCTTGCAGAGAACGATGAGCTTCAAGAAAGCTCTGACAGAAGGAAACATGACATACAGAGCTCAAGACTGAAAACCAAAACCACAGCGAAAAAGAAAAATGAGTTAAGCAGTAAAAAATATTAAACCCTAAACCAACAAGAAATCACTCCGACAACCCAAGAGCCATGCTCACCTCTTTATCTCACCAAAATACCAGGGAGCGAATAACAACACTTGCAGAGGGAAAGAAATGGCAGATGCATTGTTGTTTAGAGCTAGGTAATGGAGAGAAGAGGAGTTCAGTTACAAAACCAAAGAAAGTATCAAACTATACCTCTACATGAAGAAGAGAAACACTATCAGTAGGAAGGTTTACACAATGGTTTGACAAACAGGCTGAGCAGCCATGAGCTTGCGGCCTCTCTTCCAGAGCACAGTAAAAGTTTAGGTAAAAGAAAGAATTTAGGGTTTAGGGAATTTTTATATGACAAAAAATTCAAGATCAAAAACCTACCAAGTGAGCATCGAACAAGTAACTCCAAATTATTTGCAAAGGATGGGTTTGGCGATATAGTTCAAAACCCTTGTTCATCCTGCACATAATATTGCATAAAAATTCATATCATAAGGTAATTCTCATCATGGTTTCATTATTTGGTTATGGTTTTATGTTTGTCTTAACCATAGTAAATATTATAGGAGGTAGAAGCTAAACTAGGTTTTTAGTATAACCTAAAAACCTTTGAATTGGTATAAGACAACTTATGTTATCCATTGTTTTTCACATAATAAATAATGCTTGTAACCAATTTTAGGAAGATATAAAATGAAGAAGGGAATCAATTATATGTAAATACTTGTAACTATAGAAGATACATTGCAAGGATTTTAGTCTAGGTATTAAACTATGGATACGAGAATATGGTTTAGCAATAATACCCTTAAGGGATGAGAAATCATGCAAAGGATAATAAGAGAGACCTCTATGAAGATAAATTTTTCTTTCCACAAAATAAAATGTAATAACACTATAGTTTAAAGAAAAATAATTTGTATCAATGCATCTCTATATTGGTAAGGATTAGAATAACTATAAATTATCCTATGTACTAAGTACCAGTTTTCATGTGTGTTAGCAATCAAAGTACTTTATGACTTCAGTTGGATCATATATCTTCTAGGTTATTATATCTCATTATTTGTAGAAAGAAATCTGTTTCACAAGATACAATTGCTAGAATTACATACAAGTTTTAAACTGAAAATAACAAGATGAAAGTTAAATGAACAAGTTCTGTGATGGTAAGCGTAACTGAGCTAAAACCAGTTTATTAAAAATAATGTTAATTCTATCAATTATGAAGATTTTAAACAATAAAGATCAACGATACCTCTTACTTGCTCAAGTTATAAAACAAATAATTTAACTAGCAAGTTATTCTATGATAGTGGAGATGATAATCTCGATCTAGAAAATTGGTAACAAAGTTTTACCCGTAAAAGACTTGTAACAGAAGCATCACTTCACCGCATTAGATATAAGCTAAGTAAGCCTAGATATCAACTGAAGTTCTTTCATACTTGTCATAAGACAATAAACAAACTTAGTACTAGAAGATAAACCTATGTTTTATTTTCCTATTATATCAAACCTTAAATCAATTCCTTAAACATGGGATTATGAAAAATAACCTAGTAAGTAATCAAAACTAGAAATTTATAGAATAGTCAGTTCTAGTTTAATACAGATTAAAGTAACCGTTAGCAATTAAATATTCCTAGGTAATGATGACTGTGAACATTTTATGTTACATGAAAAATTTTAAATTCTTACGAATTTTTGGAGTATTACATGTGGTATCAGAGCACAAGGTTCAGACACTAGGCCTGAATATGGCTCAACTTGCATAGATAAAGAATAGATTTAAAAAAATGCATACTTATTATTACTTTTCTTTTGAAATATATTTCCAGAAATTTTTTCTGAGTTAAACTGCAGGTATGGAAAGATTGGAGGAATATCTGGACGATGAGTCCTTATTTACTAAACGAAGTAATTCTAAAATAGAACCTATACAAGAAGAAATAACTAGTTACTCTTGTGAATTATTAAAAATGGTTAACGAACTAAGAACAAATATGGAAACAGTGAAAAAGGAAAATGAGAGAATTCTGAGATCTCAAGAGGAGCTGAATCATATTTTAATGGAAAAATTTTCAGAATAAAGAAGAAGATAAACGAACAGAATCTGAAGATATGCCTTACCAACATAAAAATAAAAATTCTAAACAATCTAAAATTGAAAGTATCTCATCCTCTGAGATTTATGGTGATCCACATAAGAAGAATTATCAATATACTAGTGATAGTAGCGAAGATAATCATCAAACAAGAAAGAGAAAATGTAAACCTTATGAAGAGATTTCAAGAGAATTTAAGAAAAGAAAACCACCAACCTTTAATGGTGAAAATGAGAAAGGAGAAGAGGCTGAATCATGGTTTTCTATGATGAAGAAATATTTTCAAATTTATAATTATTCTAATTAGCTAAAAGTAAGAATGGCCATTTACAACCTCACCGAGAAGGCAAATATTTGGTGGAAAGACCTAAAACGAGTAAAAGGCATTAGGGAGAAGAACATTATCTAGAGTACGTTTAAGAAATATTTTAAGACGAAATTCTTGTCAGAACAGTACTACGAAGAGTGGGCTAAGAAATTTTATGAACTAAAGATGGGAACAATGAACATGAAAGAACTAAATAGTAAATTTTTAAGTTTGCTTCGATATGTGCCTTACATTTGTTATGATATTTAGACCCTTAGGATTTAGTTAAGATCAACTTGTGTAATATATCCGTTAGGTAAAAGTGTGTTTCTTTAGTATGCATTAGTATGCATTTGTAAATATTATAATCCGATGGTCATGATATTTTCTAGACATAGAGTGATCCAACGGTTCAACTTCTCTTAGATCATACCTACCATTGATCTGTGGCTTAACACTCGATTGGTCTATGATATCTATTTAAAGAGAATAGAGGGTCCTTGGCTAGTTGATCGATTATGAAAAGCTCATATGTAACTTTCTTTATTTTGCATAATAAATTGCTCCAAGTAGCTATTTGGCTAGGGCCGTGGACTGTTTCCCTCTCGAGGGTTTTAACCACGTGACAAACATTGGTGTGTTGATCTGTGATCTATTTGTGTGAATTAGTTGCTAAAGGTGTTCGGTCTTTTGGGAGTACCTTGTGTACTTGAACATGGTATCAGAGCGTTTATGAAGAGCGGCTTTCGATTTTGATCAAGATCTGGAACCGGTGTTGCCGAAAATTTGAAAGGGTTTCTGGTTCTTGATTTTTTGTGCATTTGTGGCCTATGGGAGCTATTCCATTGCGTCTAGAGCATTGTTTCCATTGGGAAATAGTTTTCGTTTCATCGAAAATTGTTTCCATTTGTTCCAGAAACACCCTTTTCGGCAAATCTGAAGGTATAATGTTACAGTGACGGATTTGTTTTTTTTTAAATCTCTCATATTTTATCATTTTATTATTAGATATTTACTATTTTAGTCTCAGGCTATTTCCTTCCCTGGCTATGTATGTTCTTTGCCGTGCACCTTGCACGATTGCGGTGAATTAGAAACAGTAAGATAATGTTTTTTTTTTCTTGTCTTCTCGGCTACGTATGCTCTTTACCGTTCACGTTGTGCAATCACGGAAAATCAGAAACAATGAGAAAACTTGAAAACATAGACTTTCCAGGTAAGCTAACTAAGATATAACCCCATTTTGTGGAAGAAAAAAAATTTTGTTTTTGTTTTCCGTTTTTTTTGTGATTTGCAGGAAAAAAAGGCAAGGACGGAGAACGAGAGAGAAGAGTTAAAAAAAAAAAAATCCCCCTTCATCTTTCCATTCTTTTACGTACATTTTAAACTTAGTTCACTTGGTCCAAAGTTGATTTATTCCTTAATAGGCCTTGAGTTCAGGTCTTATTAAGCTACTTTTTAGTGCATGAAATTTCTATTTTCAAGTTACTTTATTGTAAAAGTGCATCTCACATAAATAAAATAAAGTAAAAAGTGAGTCACTTAAGTCTTTTAATTCATTGCTGCACTATTTAAAAGTAACATTATTGTAAAAGTGAACATCACTTATTAAGTCTTTTAATTTATTGCCGCACTATTTAAAAGTAACATTATTGTAAAAGTGAACATCACTTATTATACAAAAAGTGATTCACTTAAAAGAAAATTTATTGTAAAGTGATTGTCAAAGGTTGATCTTGGGAAGAGGGAGGTTCTTTGTTTTTAGTTGGTCAAGTTAATATCTGCCATGTCACTATTTGGGACATCTTCAACATTTTCTTTGATCAAGCATAACTTCATAATCCACAATCAGTTTTCAGTGTCGTTTTTTTTAAAACCGCATATTTTTTCAAGCTCTTTGCATCCAGACAGTTAGTTTCTATTCTTTCAGCCATTATTTTATAGTATGGCTGCCACTTGTGATATTATACTTACAAGTTCTAACTATTTCTGATGGAAATCTCATATGGAGGATGTTCTGCGAAGTAGGGGACTTCTTAGGATAACCTCAGGGAAAGAAACAAAACCCAATGATGATGATAAGAAAATTAAATGGATAAATAGATGTGATGAAATGCATGGATTGATTGGGATGTCAATCTCTACTGATTTGCGATTCCACATATCTGGAATTGATGAACCTGATATAGCTTGGGAAAATTTGGAATCTGTGTTTGGTAAACACAATGAAATTAGGGGTCATCAACTTGATAATGAGTTGCATTCCTTGAATCCAAATAATTTTTCATGCATTCAAGACTATTTATCTAAGTATAAAACTCTTAGACTCTTATGTGTAGAATGCAAGATTAAGAAAGAAGACAAATAATGTATTTATCATATTCTTTCCAAACTTGGGCCTGCATATTCTGTTTTTGTATCTACATTCTACTCCATGAAAGAATCCTTGATTGCAGCTAGCTATCAAGAGCCTGGTCTTGAATCCTTTTGTGATTCCTTAATTAGAGAGAAGGATAAGCTCATTCATCTTGGAATAATTAACAATGTAGATACATCTAGGAAATCCTTATTGTCCCAACAGAAAGAAAAGTCCAAACCTCCCAAGAAATAGAATTTTCGCAATAATAAGCCTAACAACAAGGGTCCCAAACCCTCTCAGTCAGCTCCTTCTTTAAAAAATGACAAAGCATCCAAGCCAAAAGGAAAGAAGACTGAGCGTCATTTCAATTTTTGTGGGAAAGATAATCATGATGAATCTAAGTGTTTCAAGAAGATGGTAGCCTTGGAAGCAACAATGAAGAAGCACCACATCATCCTAGATTCATCTTCAGAATCTAACTCTCATGGAAATGCACTTTGTGCTTCTAGTTACTCTTATACTGCATCTTCTTCTACTACTTGAAATGAATGGCTCATTGATTCTGGAGCATCTTATCATATGGCTAAGGATCAAGCCATCTTTTCTACTATGCATGAATGTAACACCAAACAAATATTTGTTGGTGCTGATAGATCTCTAAGTGTTGTAGGATCTGGAATAGTTCCAGTAGAAAATGGTCATTTCAGTGATATACTATGTGTTCCAAAAATTTCCTACAATTTGTTATCAGTCTATCAAATTACTCATTCAGGTGAAGGTAAAACTGTGACGTTTACACCTCACCAAGTTGTAATCAAGGATTTTAAAAATCCTTAAACTATCCTTTCTACTGAAACTGTTAATGATATTACCAGGTTGTAAAAATTTAACAACTTTGGGTCATCACCTTTTCCTTCAGTTTTTGTTGCTCATAGTGATAACTTGAGCAAACTTTGGCATGAGCGATTTGGTCACTTAAATTATCGCTCATTGCAACAACTATGTAAAGACAATATGGTGACTGGTCTTCTGATGGTATCTTGCAAGGATGGTGTTTTTTCCAGTTGTGTACTCGAAAAACATCATTAGGACAGTTTTGACAAACGTGCCTCTTGGCATGCCTCGGTTCCCTTGGAGCTTGTGCATAATGACTTGTGTGGTCCTCTTCCATCTGCTTCCTTTTCTAGTTTCAAATATTTCTTAAATTTCATTGATGACTACTCCAGACACACTTGGTTTTACTTCCTAAAACTTAAGAGTGAAGTATTTAAAATGTTCTTGGCCTACAAGGCCCTTGTTGAAAAGCAAGCTGGTCATCAAATTATTAAGTTAATATCTAACAATGGAGGAGAATATGTTAACAATAAGTTCACTACTTTCTGCACTGAATAAGGAATCCAACAACAACACACTGTTCCATATACACCGCAACAAAATGGTGTAGCTGAACGGAAGAACCACACTTTAAAAGAAATGGCTAATTGTATGATCCAATCTAAGGGACTAAGTCTTCAATATTGGGTTGAGGCCATAAATTGTGCAAATTACATAGTTAATCACAAACCCACTAAAGTTTTACAAGGTATAACACTGGAAGAAGCATGGAGTAAAATTAAGCCAGATGTAAGTGACTTTCGTGTGTTTGGTTGCGAAGCATGGGCTCACATTCTGGATGAAAAATGGAAAGCATTGCAGCCTAAAAGTGAAAAGTGCATATTTGTTGGATATTCAGAAGATGTAAAAGGTTATAGACTTCTTCATCCACATTCTCATGATATAATCATTAGAAGAGATGTTAAATTTGATGAAAATATCTTGGCCTACGAGCCTAACTTGGCGGGTGTGCCATCTTTGGCCTATGATCCTAATTCGGTGATTGTACCTTCTTCTTTTTCTTCCAACTTCCTTAGCAGGTTTCTAACTCCAGTTTCTAATGGTGACAATGAGGATGAAAATCCACCTCCACCTTCTCATGTTCCTCCAATTGCACCAGCACCAATGCTTCCTCGATGGGTCCATTCAACATGTGAAGTAGCTGGTGATATTTTCGGTGATCCTATAGATCAACATCGAACACGTTCTCAGTTTCAGTGAGCCTCTTCTCTTTTTGATCAATTTTTCGAGAATCATGATCCAGAAAATTTTGCAGAAGCTTCAGGAAATCCAGATTGAGATGCAGCTATGGATGAAGAATATCGTTCCTTAATGGTGAACGATACTTGGGATCTTGTTCATCTTCCAAAAGGAAGAAAACTTGGCAGATGTAAATGGGTCTACAGAACTAAGTATGCATCATATGGAAGTGTTGAAAGACTTAAGGAAAGGTTAGTTGACAAAGGTTTTTCCCAAGTTGAAGGGATTGACTACAATGAAACCTTTGCTCCTGTCACAAAAATGAATTCCATTCGCCTTGTTATTTCCCTTGAAGCCTTACATAACTAGGAATTCCATCAAATGGATGTCAAGTGTGCTTTTTTACATGGTTATTTACAGGAGGAAATTTACATGGAACAACCTCCTAGATATGTTCAAGATAACTCTAGCCTTGTCTGTCTCCTTGAGAAATCCTTATATGGCCTTAAGCAAGCTCCTAGAGCTTGGTATGCCAAAATGGATAGCTTTCTCCTTGACACTGGTTTTTCTAGATGCCATTTTGACCCCAATGTCTATACCAAGAAAGTAGGAAACCATCTCATCATACTTGTTCTTTATTTTGATGATCTTATCCTTACTGGTAGTAACCCTAAACTTATAACCGATGTGAAATCCAGTCTTAAGCAAAATTTTGAAATGTCAGACTTAGGACATTTGCATTATTTTCTTGGTCTCCAAGTCTTGCAAACCAAAGAATGAATCTCTCTTTCCCAGTCTAAATATGCTTGTGACCTTCTTCGTCACTTCCACATGGAAGATTGTAAACCAGCCCCTTCTCCCTTCCAGTCTGGAGTTAAACTTTCTGCCACTTGTACTTCCCCTAAAGTAGATGCCACCTTGTATCATCAGCTTGTTGGTAGTCTTTTATACTTGATGCATTCCCATCTTGAACTTTCCTTTGTTGTTGGTCGTGTTTCTCATTATATGAAAACTCCTCATGAAGGTCACTGGAAAGTAGCAAAAAGAATACTTCAATATATTCAAGGTACAATTCAGTTTGGGATTCATTACAGTACAGGGGGGAAACCTTTGTTGGTTGGTTTCACTGATTCAGATTGGGCCGGTGATCCTGATGATCGAAATTCTACTGCAGGTAATGTTTTCAGTTTGGGATCTGGACCTGTCACTTGGGATTGTAAGAAACAACAAGCTCTTGCTCTTTCTTCAGCAGAAGCAGAATATCGAGCCGCAGTTAATGCCAGTTAAGAAGCTTTATGGATTCGACAGATCCTTTCAGAGTTTGGATTCAAGCAGCAGTAGCCTACTCCACTTTGGTGTGAGAATCAAAGTGCGATCAAGCTTGCCAAAGATCCAGTTCTACATTAGCGCAGCAAAAAAATTGAGCTACACATGCACTTCATCAGAAATCTTGTTCATGATCGTGTTATTGAAGTGCTCTATTTCCCTACAGATGATAAAGTTGCATACATCTTCACCAAGTCTCTTACAGAAGCGAATTTTTCTAAACTTCGGTCTATGTTAGGAGTTCATGAATGTATCCTTAAGGGGGGATAGGCTCTAATGCCTCCTTCCTTCTCCTAATAGTGTCACTTTTATAAATCCTTCAATCCTATCCCAAGTTGTTCTTAAGGGGGGATGTTAGGATATTTAGACACTTAGGAGTTAGTTAAGATCAATTTGTGTAATATATCCGTTAGGTAAAAGTGTGTTTCTTTAGTATGCATTAGTATGCATTTGTAAATATTTTAATCCAACGGTCACAATATGTTCTAGACATAGAGTGATCTGATGGTTCAACTTCTCTTAGATCATACCTACCATTGATCCGTGGCTTAACACCTGATTGGTTTATGATCTCTATTTAAAGAGCATAGAGGGTCCTTGGCTAGTTGATCAATTATGAGAAGCTCATATGTAACTTTATTTCTTTTGCATAATAAATTGCTCCAAGTAGCTATTTGGCTGGGGTCGTGGCATGTTTCCCTCTCGAGGGTTTTAACCACGTGACAAACATCGGTTTGTTGATTTGTGATCTATCTGTGTGAAGCAGTTGCTCAAGGTGTTAGGTCTTTTGGGAGTACCCTGTGTACCCGAACAACATTGTGGATGAGAAGCCTAAGGTACATCATTTTCTAAGCTGTTTACCCTTCCATATAAAAGAGAGAATTGAATATGAAAATCCAAAAACCTTAGAAGAAGTGATGAGAAAGGCGAATTTCTTCTATGAGTAGAATCGCGAAAAGGAAAGTATGTCAAACTGGAAGGCTAAAAGATCTAATAATTTTGAATAGAGAAATAAAGGTTTCGTACCTAACCATAATTTTAGAAATAATAACACACAAAATTTTTGTAATAATAACTTCGAAGGGAATAAAGGAAATTCACAGATAAATCCAAGTGGTCTTAGAAATAAAGAACCTGTTAATAACCACAGTAATTACATTAAGAATAATGAACAAAAAGAACCAGTAAAATGTTGGAAAAGTAATGGTACTCATTATGCATCAGTTTGCCCCAACTGAAAGAAGACTGTTAGCAACATACATATGGTGCAAGAGGAGATGACTATTGGTGATCTAGCAAGGACAATGCCCAAGATCAACACAACACTGGAAAACAAGCAGGTGGACTATCAAACTTCCATGGTGGAAGTGGAAGGTAAGATGAATCAAACACCTATATCTATTTTAATTGATCCAGGGGCTATATTAAGTTATATTTTTCCTAATTTGGTAGAAAAATGCAAGTTATCGGTAGAAAATTTTGCAAAGTCATGGTTAGTCCAGCTAGCTACTGCCGCAAAAAGAAAGGTGATTAGTTTTGTAAAGAATTCTACTATAAACATTGATCAGTTTGAAACCTCTATTAAGTTTAATGTACTACCTTTAGGTTCTTATGATATGTTAATTAGTATGTATTGGTTAGAACAACATAGGGTAGTCCTAAACTATTTCAATAAAAAATTTACTTGTGTAAATAACGATGGAGAAACAGTAAATGTAAGAGGAATCCCTAGGAAAACAACTATAAGACAGATCTATGCTTTGCAATTAAAAAGAGATTGTTTGGAAGGGTTCTAAATCCTTTGTTGTAATAGTAATTAATGAAGAAAATATTAATAACAGAGATAAATTAAAATTGGAAGACATTCTGATTCTGAGGGGGTATTCAGATGTATTTCCGGAAGAAATTCCAGGACTGCCTCCAAAGAGGGAGTTAGAATTCACTATTGATCTGGTACCTGGTGCAGTGCCCAGCTCAAAATCCCCTTATTGGATGAATATATTAGAATTAAATGAATTAAAATCATAATTAAAAGAACTTATTGATAATAATTATATCAGACCCAGTGTGTCTCCTTGGGGAGCACTTGTTATTTTTGTTAAAAAGAAGGACAGAACTCTACGATTATGTATAGATTACTGTCAACTTAATAAAATGATTGTTAAAAATAGATATTCGTTACCCTGCATAGATGATCTATTTGATCAGCTATGTGGAGCGACTTTATTTTTGAATATTGATTTACGATTTGGTTACCACCAAGTCTGAATCAACGATGAAGACATCTTTAAGACAACTTTTAGGACCCAATACAGTCACTATGAGTTTCTCGTTATGCCATTCAGGCTTTTTGATGCCCCAGTTGTCTTCATGCGTTTAATGAATAATGTAATGCATAAGTACCTTGATAAATTTGTCGTCATATTCATTGATGAAATTTTAATTTATTCAAAGTCTAAAGAAGAACATGAAGAGCACTTAAAAATTATTTTACAAGAATTACGAGAACATCAACTCTCTGCAAAATTCAGTAAATGTGATTTCTTTAAGGATAAAATACAGTACTTGGGTCATGTAGTTACTAAATAAGGGATCTCAGTGGATCCAGAAAAGATAAAGGAAATCGAAGAATGGCCAGTCCCAAAAGATGTAAGTGATGTACGATCATTCATGGGGATTACTGGCTATTATCAAAGATTTATCGAAGGGTTTTCAAGAATTTCAAATCCCATAACTTCTTTACAGAAGAAAGGGAAGAAATTCGAGTGGATTCAAAAGTGTGAAGATAACTTTTAAAAATTTAAAAACATTATTAACAATTGCACCAATCTTAAGAATTACTGATCCTAATAAAGACTTTCTAGTATGTACTAACGCATGCAATGATGGTCTAGGTGGAGTTTTAACTCAAGAAGGACACGTCATTGCATATGAGTCGAGGAAGCTAAATATTCATGAGAAAAACTATGCGACCTATGACTTAGAATTGGCTGTTGTCATACATGCCTTGAATATGTGGCGCCATAATCTAATTGGAAGAAATTTTATATTAATGACAGATAATAAAGGGTTAAAATATTTGTTGGATCAACCTAACTTAAATGAAAGACAAGCTAGATGTTTAGCCTTCCTTAGTGAGTACGATTTTGAAATCAAACATATTAAGGGAAAATAAAATAAGGTTGTTGAGGATTTAAGCAGGAATGCAAAACTAGATTTTGTAGCAACAATCAACACCTATAAAACAGATTTAGAAGAACAGCTAGAAGAAGGAGTAAGATTGGATGAAAATTATCAGAAATTACAAGTAAAGGTAACATAAAATTTAATTGAAAGTTTAAGTATAGGGTATAGTTTAAACGAAAAAGGATTATTACTATATAAATATAGACTATATATACCTAATGTACTTAAGATTAAGTTACTGATTTTAAACAAAATTCATAAGACTCCTTACTCAGGACATCCTGGTTATCAGAAGACTGTAACCATGTTAAGAAACGATTATTTTTGGCCAAACATAAAAAATAAACTGGCAGAATACATTTCTAAGTGCTTTGAATGTCAGCAAGTAAAGACTGAAGACTAGCATCCAGCCGGGTTACTTCAGCCATTACCTATTCCTAGTTGGAAGTGGGAGATAATCAACCTTGATTTTATCATAGGATTACCTAGAAATCAAAATTTGAATGACTCAATAATGGTGGTCATTGATAAACTAAGGAAGCTCATTTTATACCTATAAAAACTACTTACAAAGATGCTAATATTACTGATATATTTCTGAAACAAATTTTTTCGTTTACATGGAATATCGAAAGTAATAATTTCAGACTGAGATGCTATGTTTACGGGAAAATTCTAGAAGTATTTGTTTATAGGACTGAATACTACATTAAATTTGAGTATCTCTTTCCATCTTCAGATAGATGGACAGACTGAAAGAGTGAATCAGGTATTGGAAGATTTGCTCAGAATGTATATTAAAGAACAACCAGGTAAATGGGAAGATTACTTACACCTGGTAGAGTTTGCTTACAACAATCACTACCAAGCTTCAACAAGATATAGTCCTTTTGAAATTTTGTATGGCAGGAAGTGCAATACCCCCATCTCATGGAGTAATCTAGTTGACAGGTTAGTATTAGGACCTGAAATATTAAAAGAGAGGAGTCAATTGTAAAACAAGTGCAAGGTAACTTGAAAGTTGCGCAAGATCGACAGAAAAGTCAAGCAGATCTTAAAAGAACTCGAAAGGAGTTCTAGGTTGGTGAACATGTATTTATTAAGGTGAGGCCTAAAAAGAGTTCTTTGAGATTAGGAAGTTGTGCTAATTTAGCACCCTGATATTGTGGACCTTTTGAAATACTGTCCAGAATAGGACAGGTGGCATATCAATTGGCTTTACCGCCAAATTTGAAGGTTCATAATGTCTTTCATATTTATGTGTTAAAAAAATATGAACATGATGCTACTCATGTTATAAATTGGAATGATGTGCAGGTGGAACCCGAAGGAGATTTTTTGGTGGAACCGGATTATATCCTCGAAAGGAGGGAGATCATGCTTCAGAATCGCACCATTGGTCAATTGAAGGTGTAGTGGAAGCACCTTATTCCAAAAGAAGCCAACTGGGAATTAGAGAGTCATATATGGGATGCATATCCAATTTTGTTCTAGGGCAATTTTGAGGACGAAGAATAAATAAAATCGAGGATGATGTTATAATTTAAGGGGGTGTGTATGTCACATGCCCCAATTTGCAAAACATTTTATGTTTTAAGAAACATTATGTTACATTTTATGTTAAATTTTGTAATTAATGACCAAGTTGGGTCAAGGATAAATTAATGTAATTGCTGAAAATTTTATTAATAAATAAATGAAAGAGGAGACAACAACTTAGGGAAGCTATTAAATGAGTGTTTTACTGGTCACTTGATGGAGAATGCTAGGTTGAGAGAAGATTGACACTTGGAAGCATCCTCAAACTACTTCAAGTTGTTGCAGGTGGCAACTTCCCTATTTTTGTGGTCATGTTCCCCAAGAAAGTGGAACAAGATCAGGTGGCTCATTAAGTAAAAAATGACCCAAAATACCTAGGCATGCTAATAAAACTTCCCATTGAAGACAGCTGAGGCTGCTCATTCTGGATTTGTGAACATTCTGAGTGAATGAAGTGCACAACCAAATTCGATGGAGGGGACTAGATGAAGTATGTTTTGAGTGGAAAAGTGCTGAAGACCTGAACTAATGCAGCTATTCTAAGCTGAGTTCATACTGCTGCATGCAGAATTGACTTACTACTGAACACTCAGTGGAGTTGCAGAGGATTACTGGACTACATCTCTCACCCAGTACTTCTACCAGGGGGACCAAGAGACAAGCTCAGGGGTCCTGAGAATTGCAGTCCAGCTTTTCTCTAGGAGTTGATTGGGAGGAATAGGTTCTTTAAGTTGTTGTCACCTCATCTATATTTCCAGGTTCTACTTGTTTTATTAAGCTATATAAGTATTTACTGTTATCTGGAAAGTTTAAGTTTAATCAATGATATGTTATGCTTGTGTTTTTATTGCTGCTAGGGTTAGTTAGTAGAAATGTATATGCTGTGAAAAGATAGTAAGTTCTGAACTAGCTAGATTAGGGTAAATTATTAGAAGAATTTCTAGTTTAACTGATAGATAGAAAGAAAATATCTAAACTGTATTTTTCCACACCTTTTATAAGGTAGTACTCTAGTACAATAGGTTAGTTTAATTTCAGATAAAGAATCAAATGAAGTATGCATGAATATGAAATTATTATCTTCTGTGTTCATATGTATAAATTGTCTGTATGGTTTCTTTTATATTTTCATTTAGTTAGAGTACATGAACAAAATAAATAGAAACTGTTAGGAAAGAGCTAAGGGTATACAATACTAGTCTGTGTAATGCTTTACACAATAGATAAAATTATTTTTTATAAGTTTATTATTTTAATAATTAACAGTTATTATATAAACAAGAATTAACATAACTAAGATTAACTTAAAGAAACAGTAAACAAGGCTAAACATTTACTGAATAAATTCATCTAAGTAAAAATGCAAACTAGGGTAATCCCAAAAATGGAATACTAACTCTGTAATTATTCTAAGAAGGATTAGGGTTTATAAATAAACCTATTTAGAATAACTATAAAAATATATACAAACCAAATTTGCACACCCCTTCTTATTAGCAAGGAAATTGTCCTTTTTACTTCTGAAATAAAATAAAACCTATCTACTCATCTTATGTAACCTGAAGCATCAAGTAAAAGAATATAGAAAAATTTATACATCCTTCCAAAGAACAGTATTAAAAATTGTTTGAATAATTATACACAACATGTGATTAAAAACACATCATTATATTTTTTTTAACAGGAAAGAATAAATATACCGAAGATATTATTACATTTTCTTACTGACAGTGAGAACCAAGCTATGATTTAAAACCCTAATGTTAAAACGCTTAAGATACAACCTACACATAAAACAAAGTAAATAGTAATTTACTTAACCACAAACCTCTAAAAGGTTAATTGCAACAAGAAATAATTAAAATAACAAATTATTCCAAGATTTCCTTCTTCATTACAAACCACAGAATATATATATATATTATCAAAACATAAATACAGTCAACCGGCTTCAAGATGTAAGTACATTTAAACCCTAAAACTGAATTATAACAGTTATGACCCTATGGCCTTTTACATCACAAAGAAAAGGCTAAAAATCATGTTCGTAAAACAACATCACTTTAAACAAAATCTACAACAAAGAAGGAAATTGTCTTGGCTATGAAAGCCCTAACCTTCACTTCTAAAATAGCCACTAGGGCTTCTTTAAACGAAACCAAACATCAAGTATCGACCCATGGCCTTTCCAAAATTTTACACATAGTATAGCATGGACGAGCTGAAAACCCAAAAACCGAACAAACTCCATCACCTAAAAATCAACACCATACACCATTGCAGGATAACATTAGTGAAACCGAGGCTTACCAAAAGAAACGTTGTGGTGGAGCCCCCCTTTGCTTAGCATCTTCCAACTCAGAATTTGTTTCCTTCTTCAAAATGGAACCTGCAACATAGAAAAACCAAATTTACTAAAACCTCAGTCTTTAACAAAAACTTTGGAATTTATTACAAGTTTGGAAAAATAACTGAAGAATTCTTACCAGGGATCTATTCTTTGTCTTTGCTGTGAAAAGACGTTTAGTTCAAACCCTAGCCACCTTTTGTGAAGACAACGAGCTTCGGGAAGGCACTGTTAGGAAATTTTACATCACACAGTTCTCACTTTCAAACCCTCAGCTACCTTGCAGAGAACAATGAGCTTCAAGAAAGCTCTGACAGAAGGAAACAGAACATACAAAGATCAAGACTGAAAACCAAAACCACGATGGGAAAAGACAAATGACACATAGAGAGTTAAGCAATAAAAATAGTTAAACCCTAAACTATCAATACCTCACTACGACAACTCAACAGCCATGCTCACCTTTTTATCTCACCAAAATACCAGGGAGCGAATAACAACACTTGCAGAGGCAAAGAAATGGTAGATGCATGGTTGTTTAGAGCTAGGTAATGGCGAGAATAGGAGTTCAGTTAGAAAACTAGAGAAAGTATCCAACTATACCTCTACATGAAGAAGAGGAAGACTATCATTAGGAAGGTTTACACAATGGTTTGACAAACAGGCTCAGCGGCCATGAGCCTGCGGCCTCTCTTCCAGAGCAAGGAAAAAGTTTAGGTAAAAGAGATAATTTAGGGTTTAGGGAATTTTTATATGACAAAAACTCCAAGATGAAAACCCTATCAAGTGAGCATCAAACACGTAGCTCCAAATTATTTGCAAAGGATGGGTTTGGCGATATAGTTTGAAACCCTTGTTCATCCTGCACATAATATTGCATAAAAATTAATATCATATGATAATTCTCGTCATGGTTTAATTATTTGGTTATGGTTTTATGTTTCTCTTAACCATAGTAAATATTATAGGAGGAAGAAGCTAAACTAAGTTTTTAGTATAATCTAAAAACCTTTGAATTGGTATAAGACAACTTATATTATCCATTGTTTTTCACATAATAAATAATGATTGTAACCAATTTTAGGAAGATACAAAATGAAGAAGGGAATCGGCTATATGTAAATACTTGTAAATATAGAAGATACCTTCCTAGGATTTTAGTCTAGGTATTAAACTATGGATATGAGAATATGGTTTAGCAATAATACCCTTAAGGGATGAGAAATCATACAGAGGATAATAAGACAGACCTCTATGAAGAATAATTTTTCTTTCCTCAAAATAAAATGTAATAACATTATAGTTTAAAGAAAAACAATTTGTATCAAGGCATCTCTATCTTGGTAAGTATTAGAATAAATATAAATTATCCTATGTACTAAGTACCAGTTTTCATGTGTGTTAGCATTCAAAGTATTTTATGACTTCACTTGGATCATAGATCTTCTAGGTTATTATATCTCATTACTTGTAGAAAGAAATCTGTTTCACAAGATGTAATTGCTAGAATTGCATACAAGTTTTAAACTGAAAATAGCAGGATGAAAGTTAAATGAACAAGTTATGTGATGGTAAGCGTAACTGAGCTAAATCAAGTTTATTAAAAGTATTGTTAATTCTATCAATTATGAGTATTTTAAACAATAAAGATCAACGATACCTCTTACTTGCCCAAGCTGTAAAACAAATAATTTAACTAGCAAGTTATTCTATGATAGTGGAGATGATAATATCGATCTGGAAAACTGGTTACAAACTTTTACCCGTAAAAGACCTGGAATAGAAGCGTCACTTCATTGCATTAGCTATAAGCTAAAAAGGCCTCAATATCAACAGAAGTTCTTTCCTACTTGTCATAAGAAAATAAACAAACTTAGTGCTAGAAGATAAACCTATATTTTATTTTCATGTTATATCAAACCTTAAATCAATTCCTTAAAAATGGGATTATGAAAAATAACCTAGTAAGTAATCAAAAGTAGAAATTTACAGAATAGTCAGTTCTAGTTTAATAAAAATTAAAGTAACTATTTGCAGTTAATTATTCCTAGGTAATGATGACTACGAACATTTTATGTTACATGAAAAATTTTAAATTTTTACAAATTTTTCGAGTATTACAGTATTGATTCTGTTGATATTGCGGCTGATGGTGATTTTGCTGTGTGTATGGTTGTTGTGATGCATACTGAGGTTGATATTGGTTCTGATACTGATTGGGTGGGAACTATACAGGCTGATACGATGTTTGTGTGGGGTCAGCCTAAGTCTTCCCATCGTTCTTCATCAAGTATGTGTCTTCCGTCTTTTCCTTCAAGTGCTCGTATGCTCTGCAATCCTTCTCTTCATGCCCTACTGACTTGTAAAATTTACAGAATGGGTTTGCTAGGGTACTTACAATATTTTGCAGGTATAGGAAATCCTCGTCACGATGTCCTCTAGTCTGGCATATGAGACACCATGGTAGTCCATGGCCATTTAATGGGTTTGGCACACAGGATGAGACATAGTTCATGAAGGTAGGACAATTGTCCTTAGTGTGTCTGCTCATTCTGCATTTCGTGCACCATAAGTATTTGTGGGATTCCTTACCCTTCTTAATGTCCTAAAGTTGTATCATTATATTAGCCAACTACGACTGAATCTGTACCATGCCTGCAGCACCATCACCAATTGGTGAGGCTTCCAGCTTCATTGCCAATTCTAGTGCTTCCATCTGTAACTCGATATTTTGTTGCCTCAATGGGCCTTAGATGTGTGGCAACACCGCAGCAATAAACCATTCTTTATGATGAACATCTAAAATTTGGAAACTTACTTTTTCCATTTAAACCATTGGTCAAAGTCCCATACTGACTCTATCAAAGCTTGTTTTATCTCCTTGATCTCGGTGATACACTATGGCTCAGATTTAGGTTTTCTGAACTTCGAGATCATTGCGGTCCATATTTCTTCAAGGGTATTTTGTGCTACTCCTGGTGGTACCACACAGAACTTCATAAACCATTCTAGCGCATGACCCCTTAGAGTCATGATCATCTACGGTTTCTTTAAGTCTGCATTCTGAACTAAACGAACCATCCAAACAGCTTCACATATGAACCAATGTTGGTCTCGATCCTCTACTCCATTTCCATTGAATGTGGGTAATCAAATATCATGCCCAACCATTTATTTGGCATCGAGGTTATTCAATGAACGATCTAACAGAGGTGGTTCCTCTTGCCGCTAGTCGCAGTACTAGCACTATCAGAATTAATAACTCTTTCAGGAGATGAGGCTCTATACCTTACTTCAGGTGATACTCCTGGTGTGATGTAGTTGCGTCCTGAGCTTTGTGTCTGAGCATACTCTTTAGAGTCTTCTGCTCCTTCTGAAATCGGGCTATAGTCCTCCTCTTCATTGCAAGATCCTTCGTCTACCTGCGACTAAAGTTTTTTCTCACTCTCTTCGAACATACTAGGAGCTCGTCGACCTTCCTTTGTCTTTCTCCTCTTCTGATATCTGAATCTCCTTCCACTCTGTAGGAATCCAACCTCTAGTTTAGGTTATGTACTTCCTGGGAACATCTCAACTGATCATTTCCTATTTTCTTGATAGGTCATCTACGACATAGCCTTCCTCTGTGGTATACGACTCAACTACTCAACTGCAGGATACCCTTCTCATAAACGAGCATCTTGATCCATGTACTGATAGATAATAGATACCTTCTTTGTGGTTCTTGGAAAAAAATTCTTTCAGCCTCACTATATAAGGTTATAGCCTCTACTGCAAACTCATTAACATCCCCTTGCAAAATACTATCCACCCAAAAATCAACATCTCTAGAGATGGTGTTACTTACACAGGTTATCTTGCACACCAACCGATCATTCCACTCAATTGTTTCTCTTCTCTAGAAATTTGTCTGCCTTCTTTCCAATCTTGATAGCCACTCGTGTAGTACAATGGGAAACTCTACAAAGAATATCTTGTGAATATCAGTGTATGTGTATTGGTCTACCCATTTTTCTATGCTCAACTAAGATCCTGTGCTCTCTTCTTGCACGAATTCTATCATCTTGGACTCCAGCCAATCCTCTGTCTCATTCTTTGTTGGATGCCACAAAATTTCCCTCGACCCAAATGGTTAACACTCCCGGAAATGGAACCATTTGTTGGCCTCTTTCTCCTTATTATCTAGACCCACGGTTCAACAACAACACAATAACAACAAGGCACAAAAAGACATCGGCCCGACAAAGCAAGCTCAGTCGAAAACTCCCGCGAGGAAAGAACAGTCTCACATGAGATATATTAATGTGTAACCTCCAGAACCATGTTTTCACAGTTGGTGAGGGAATATAGTCCCTTGGCACGCAGCCAAGGTGCTCGACAAAGGTGTCAAGATGGAGTCTACTACTACGCGACAATGACACAATGAGGTGTCGCAACTTCCACATGACACAACCTTGTCCTTACTCTCAATAACTAGCACAACTTGTGCGACACAGCTGATTCCTTACATGCGATAGACAGTGCTCGACTTAAATTTTTACTTAGCAGTTTGACCATGAACTCATACATAACATCCCAATAATGCTTTAACCATTCATACATTCACTAAGTAATAATATGGTGACATACATTCAATAGTAACTCATCAATACACAGTAAGAAACTACTTGACATTCACATAAACATTCAATAGTCATCAATCATTCAACACACAAAATAACATGGAAACCCATCTGGGGAAAACCACCAAGGTGCTCTTCATCTGGCATGAGAAATGTGTATAGAACCTTGTAGTCTATGACCTGCATATTGTTCTTTAATATATGTCTAAGTAAATCAATCTATTTCTATTCTCATGCTCTCTAGTTTTATTCTCTATCTACTCCTATTGATCCGCACATAGCCTGGATTAACCCTTCTACTTTACTAGTGGTCAACGCACACAGCTGTAAGATCCACAGCTCAACAACCTTCTACTTCTACTAGAATCTTCCTTGAATCTTCTTCTTCTACTGTCTACTTCCTAACAGTCTGCTCAAAACACACCGACTGACCACAAAACCCTGATATAGAGCGGGTTCCTCCTATTTATAATATCTACAAGACCACGTAGGTTCGACTAAGTAAAACTCAATTATTACAGACTCAACAACTGTAAAAATATCTTTGTTACATAAATTTTGGCCCATACCTAGTCGCGAGAATCCTGTAATGCATTAACCACGACCTTAACTAGTCGTGGAAACATCTTTCAGCTCGTCTGTACTGGTCATAAATAGCCACAAAATTTTCCTTCATCTTCTGTTGGTTCATCCTTCTGCAGTATTCCTTGACTTCCACCTCTCCAGCTTTAACTTTTCTACCTGCCTCTTCCTCCAACTCCGAATGTGCATTCCTCGTCGCAGCATCCTCGTCGCAAATTATTTCCATCCTTATCCTTCCTTTCCTCCATCGCACGCATGTTTTTCCTTCTTGCGATGATTCCTTTATTTTCTTCTTGACCTATTTTTAACCTGTCGCACATGCAATTTTCCTCCTTTACTTGCGCGGATGATTTATCCTTGTATATTTTTCCTTCTTTTCCTTGCTTTTCCTAGCTCTTTCCCTGGCCCAACAATGAGTTTTTGTCTAACTTGTTAATTATCCTATTTCTTTACTACTGCTATGTAATGTTACTACATATGTAAAATTTAACACATGGACCTTTGGGAGTGTTAAAGTTGAAAGAGATGAAAATTATGTTTAAAATTACCTTGCATTCCTTCATCATCCAATAATATCTAAGATTGAATTGCTAGCTCCAATATTTTTTAACTTGGCTCTAATGCAATGTTATAAGATGCATCAAATATAGAAAATAGATACAATATGTAAGGTTTTATATTGATCTTTTATATATGAGCTTCACTCATTGGTTTACAACATATGCTTCATGATAAAATGAAGAATATGTGTAATATGTTAACTTAGGTGCACAATGGGTTCAATGCATGCAATTTCACTAGTTCAATGGTCCCCTTTGTTGTAGACATAATGCTCTTTGATATACACAAAGCATTGATTCTTATAACATATGCACAATATTTATGCTCCCATGTATGCATAAAGTATTAATGCTCTCTTATATGCATGCAACATCAATCGTCCCTTATTACATTGAGACTACTTTTTTTATTCCTTACCATGGGTTACAACATGCAATTTTTCATGTCTTAGTGTTGAAACATGTTTAGAAGACCTTGTATTTGTAACGTTAGTTACTTGAATAAATTTGGTTGCATGTACAATTAATATATGCAGTGATATGTTCTCACAGTGAAAAATATTCATTTGTATCACATTATGGTAAAAGATTCATACAATATCACACAACCACAAATATTGTACATTGTGAGATCGTATCGTGACATACATTGTAATTCACCACTTGCACAAATATTCTTTCTCTTTACTGGGAGACCTACACCCAATTATTTAATATTTTTCATGAATATTTGATGAGGTAAAATATAAATAACCAAAGTCATTGGATTTACCACTAGTCATTAGTTGCATTCTGTCAAAATGAAAAGGAAACATATGGACAAAAAATTCATAACATCAAACCTATATATTATATTTGGCAATAAAATATTGATATATGGTCAATGACGAATCAAAAGCCACCCATGAGGGAAAGAATCTATGCTCTCATTTTTGTAGGTGATAACTCAAGATACACTTGGGTATATTTGGGTATAATTAATCAAGATACATTTGAGTGTAGATCATGTAGTATGTGTTGATACAACACAATTTAGTGGTTCTTGGTCTGTAGCATTTTTCTTAATAGAGATCAATCATTCATAGTCTTGGTAATCATTGATGATTCCTAGTATTCGATACAATAATATAGAGTATATCATTGAAGCTAACTGTCATATAAATTTTACTCCCTCACAATTATTCAAATAAATGCATGCACTTCCTAAGAATGCAACTTTAGCATAGATAGAAGAATGAAAAATAAGCCCAATGATATATTGATGGTAATTCAAGCTAGAACATAAACATGAACTAAGTGTGACCAAAATGAAAGGGCTCCACTATATGTGAATGTGAGCCCAATTACATAGATATGTATTTGAGGTAGAAGTCATAATCACTATATATTTACCCATGGATTGATCCATGATATATTACAGAACTAAAGCTACCAATTGAAGAAACAACACCCCTATGCCTTTCAGGTAAAGTCTAGTGTGTTTTTTAATCGAATTTGTATTGTTTAAAGTTGCATCAGTGATTCCTCTCTCAATTCATGTAAACAAATTTCATGTTTGAAAATGAAGTTACCTACTAAGGAGTTGAATTGATGTTGGGTGGGGAGGATAACTACACTCCTTCACACAATGGCTTTGGAAATACCCAATTAACAAGCATTTTCATCTATACTAATGGAAAAATCATTATATTTCTATATATGTTGTTGAAATTTCTTTTTCATTACACTACACCAACAAAATTTCATGCATCATTGGTATGAGTAACCCAAGCAACATCTTAGATGGATGATCATTAATATCCCTAAAAAAAAACAAATATTATCCATCAAAATGAGATACCACACACTAAGTAGAGTAGGATAGAGATTATCTATCGTGGATAATCACTATAGCTACAAGGAACACAAAGTACATAAAAACCATCAATATCAACAAATTCAAATTGATAGTAGCCTAAGAAATCACTACCTTGAATAATCACCGTTGCCACTCAACACACATTATATACAACAAGGATCAAAATAGATAATATGAGCTACATGAATAGCTAACCATTAGAATAACACTACCACAAATGTTAAGGTTGATTATCATGTAATGATGTTTGATATTTAATTTGATTGCCATGAAGTGATGTTTGATATTTATACTTTCGTTCAAAAATAACAACTCCAATAATTATGATAGGATATTTTGCAGAATCTAGAGTAGAAAAAAATGGATATTATACATGGTATTATGACAGGATATTTTATAGAAGCTTAATCCCCACTACACTCATAGCTATAGGAAACTCCAAATTTACAATTTTTAAAAATATGTGCCTTTTTGTGGGATTAAACCTTAATCCTCGAGGCTATCATGTCATCCCCATACAATTTTAAAAAATGTCAATACTTGTCTTTTCTATAACAATGTTTTCCTCTATTACCACATGGACATCCTTTTCCCTTTCCCTTGCA
>LPNX011204235.1:1145819-1197783 GCA_001517045.1 Pseudotsuga menziesii
TTGCCTTCTCAAGAAGAGGTAAATCATGAACACCATCAAAGTCATCATTTTCATGATCATCATGATCATCATCCATTCTAACATTAAATGTATCATGGATCAATGTATTTGTACCATCATCTTCAACTATGTTATCAGTATGATGATCTTCTTCAATATGATCATTAACTTGTTCTCCATTATTCATAGCTCCATGTTCCTCCGGTACTTGTTCTGAAAGCACGTCCTCAGGACCATATGCTATAGGATGTATTTCCTTTATAATTACATGAAACCATCAATTTATATTATTTAATATAAGAAATATTAAAATAATACATACCTTTACAAAATTAATCAATATAAAAACATATATAATGAAAAGCTTACAAATGGACCATATTCATGGCCCCCCTCAACGTGTCCATGTTCCCTACAATGTTTTCTGGCTATGGTGATCTTTATTCTTCTCCTTTTAAAGCCCCTGCATTGACTACATGGACAATAACATTTCCCATCACCCTTTCTTTTTAGTCCATCCCACAATCTAGTAAGCAATTGTCGATTTTGTTCGTTTGGATTAGGAATATTCCTATTTGACATTTTCTCATAAAGAACTTGAATGAAGATTATTGATCTTAAAAAATCAATCTCCACACTTAACTATATTTAATCACAAAAACAATTGAAATAATTGTGTATTCTTTTACGGAAACCAGTCCATGCGAAGAATATGATTTTCACATATCGTCGCTTTTATAGCGAACATGTTGAAATATTACCATAATTTAAAGTTTTTAAAATGTAAACTTCGTCAAATATCCGACGATATTACCCTAGTTACTATTACCATATATATTTTGGATAACCGATGGTAGTCATTGGACAAACGATGGTAGTCGTCAGATAACCGACGATCATCAAATATTTGACAATGCCATGTATCAATTAAAAAAACTTTGATAAAAATTTGTAATTTTGAAGGTGAAATCTGATGAGACTATCAATTTCATTGGATTGCATCGGGTTTTGGGTTCAAATTTTGTTGTCAGTGTATCCTCTATACTCAAAACAATTTCCCCCATCCTTGAAATTAGTCGATAGACAAAGGAGTAGATGATAATATTGTGATGAGTCTACTTGTCCATAAAAGGACAGTGCCGAGGCATTCTGCTCAGCCTATGGATTCTTGTTGGTAGTGGGGAAACAACCGAAGTACCAGGGCCCAAATGTCTTGCTCAGGAAGTAGTACCCTTTGTAGGTTGGCTAATTAAAGGAAAGAAAATGTAATATGTGTTGAAATGATATATCTAAAGAAATTCAAATGTGGCAAATGTGAAATCTATTGAAAATGGAATGCAAAGTGAATTGTGAAATGTAAATCTACTGAATAGTTGGGGAATCATGTTTGAGTTGAAAGGATGATTTTCAATCACTTTATCCATCTATTAGACACCTTCCTTACCTATTATTTTCTAATCCAAGAAATGGCATAGTGGCCCCGTAAATCCCTTTTTCTCCAAAGGTGAATTAAGTCAATCCAAAAAGTCAAACCTCACATTTACCAGAACTCGTCTTGTTATACTTTCCACCTCACCCATTAGAGAATAAAGGGGGATTTATCTATAGTTTACATTTGTGATTAATTTGAATTAAACTATGCATATGTAATTGCTTCTTTTGTTGTTTAATTATACTAAGTAATCGCTCTACTTTTCCTTTTTTTATTTTGAAATGATTACCATTTTATGGCATTAATGAGCACTTTGTTTTCATTCGATACTTTCTATGATAAGTGAAATAACACCTCTTGAATGTAGCAGTATTGATTTTTATGCTTTTATTCATATTAGTGCCTTTGGAGGCCAATTGGAACATTCCATGCATCAGATTGTGGAAAATTGGCTTGATTTATTATTTTTATAAAGTTAGTAAAAATAATTAAGCCAATTTTTTATTTGAAAAAATGGAAAATTATTCACAAGGGATATGATAGATTTCTCTAGGGTGTATGAGCAGTGGATCCTAGTAGATTTGGTGTTTCTGGATCTATTTGTGCAATCTTATTATTACTTTGGGAAAAGGAAGAGAAAAATTTGGGAATTTTGAATATTTACAAATAATTTCAGCTAAAACATTAAATTAATTAGAGTGACCAATGTATAATATGTATGGCTAAGGACTAATGATTGGAAATATGTGACTTGGGTTATGTTGGCATGGCCTCTAGGATGATACATGATGTATTATTTTTGTATTTTATAATTTGTATCTTGGTCTTAGGAGTTAATTCGCCCCCCTCACTTAGGATTTTATTTTTTCCAACTTGATCCATGCATTAGTGAGAGATTAAATATTAACTATTGATATTTTATTTATATATTTTAATATCAACCATCAATTAAAAATTTAGTTATGGATTCCGTCACTCTTTTATTATAAAAGAGAGTGTACCCCTCATTTGTAAGGGACTTTTGGCTCTTGGAGAAGGCTCATAAAAAAATATTTTTCTTATGCACACTTGGTCTGTGGTTGGAATTTTTATTTCTCTTTCTTCCAAACTCCTTCTATTGTTATATCTTCATCATTTTCTACTTTCAAGGTATATTTTTCGTATTTGCATAATTGTAGGATGGAGGGTTATTTCTCCTTTGACGTCATGGCCATCTAGGGAATTGTGGGCGAATTTCTCTGTCACGTCCCCACCATTCTACCGGAGAGAGGACGTGATTAATGCTGCTAGAAATATGGGAAAACTAGCCCCATGAACATGATATAAAATGCATTGAAATTAAAAACATATACAGAAGCATAAATCAATAACATACAGCCGAAGCAAAACACATTTTATTCAAGCATTCACATACATGTTGTTCATACTCATAAAACAAGCAACGTTCATCCTATTCAAGCATTTGACATGTTCATGATAATTTACAAAGAAAATACAATTACAGAGTTAAATACATGAATACTTATCTTGAGAAGAAGCTTCACTGCAACTAGCTATGTCACTGCAACGTTCCACCCAACCATAGGCCAGTGTGCTCCTTACTCTCTCAGCATCACTTCCACCCCCGAGCTGGGCATGATTTCCACAGGGAACTAGGGGACACAGACTTACACAAAGCAAGGCCAAACACCCAAAATCAATCCAATAACCACATCCAAACATAGTCATCCCACTAACAGATGGATTCTTGGACTTACTCAGCCAAGCCAACACAAGGATGCACTACACAACAAAATGCAAGTTCTGGGTAAGAACCAAAAACATCTTAGGAGCCAAAATTGACAATGGTGAATGGGGATAATAGCCCTGTGATCCAAAATGGAATTCACTGAATGTTCTTGTCTCCATGTGGGTAAGAAAATGGCTCAACAACCACTCAGAAATCCATGGTCTCCTTCCCAATTCGCTGTGCATTCCCAAAAATGATTTCCATCTTGGAAAAAATGGGGAAATGTAGAAAAATCATGGGGGGAAGGAAACCCAACCACTGATCATTACCAAAGCGAATTTCACAGCCTAGGGAAAATGAAGAAAATGGCTTCCCACATGAGGGAAACCACACACACAGTAGACAAACATGAATCCCAGATACAGGAAGTTCTTAGTGGCTTTAGAGAGCCCCAACATGGATGGATGATGGGTGATAAAAATGCCCAGGAGCCCCCAATCATGATGGAAGAACAGAGCAGACCAAAAAACATGGAGCAAAATAGCTCTCCAAGATTCCACTGCATGAGGAGATGGAGAACGTCTTGCGTGAGGAAAAATGTGGTTTCCCCTGTGAGTGAATAATCTGCTCCCCTCTTCCACATGAGGCATAATGGGTGAGAACGCTCCCCTTGGGCATGCGTGTGTTCAAATACTGGTGGCCCTGCCAGAAATGACTGGTGCCCACACCTCCCAATCCCCAAGGAAATAACTACCCAACTAACTCCTTGGAGAATTAAGTGGGTGGTTGAATAAGACAAGAAAAGGTGAGTAAGAAAAAAAGGTGGTTGACAACTATATGGGTTATTCTCTTGACACATGGATTTTTCCCATTGGCTCAAGGTTTGAACATTCTCCCCCCTCCCTTATCCTTAAGAAATCATGCCCCCATCTCTTTAATGTTGCATTGACATTGCTAGTTATGGGTATTTAATTAAATTGCATATTTACATGATGTCCAAAATTATAATGTGTTGGTTAGCACAAAATACCATCGACATCGATTTTAATTGCCGAAACATAAAACGATAAATCAGTGGTGGGGATTTTGCCTTTAGCTCCACACCATGATTAATTACAATATTTACATCATATATATTTAATGCAAATGGGGTCAAAACCAGGGTGTTACATTCCCCTCCCCCTTCAACAGCACTATCCTTAGTGCTCATCAAACTGACCAAAAATGCTACCATGGCACTACCTCGGTCCTCTGCAAAATTAAAGAAAAATGGAGGTGCCAATCGTATGGCATCCTCCATGCACCAAGTAGCCTCATCGGGATCGTGGTTCTCATTCTGCATTTTCACTTGTCCAATGGTATGATCTAGAACTCCTCCTTGGTCCCACTATGTGGTTGTCTTGTGTATAGAATCCTCCAAGTCCTTGATTGCATGCATCAATACACACCACCAAATATTTTTCCGGTCCTGGAGAATCCTTCTTCATAGCTTGGAACATATCCAATGTCTTTGGAAATCCATCAATACCTATGATCAATTTCCAAGCAATGAGTCAATTCCCATGTCATATTTACAAGGTTTTTAAAAAAATCATGGATGAATCACATGCACGTGTATATCGGCATAAAATCAATAAGAAGTTGCGAAGTGAACCAAATAATCATCTTGCATAAGTATCTTCTTTTGGTTCCACAGGTGTTTGACTGGGCTTAATACAACCATGGCACTCATGACCCTGCCCCACCTCACACCTGGGTGTGCATTAAAGGGTAGCCAAATTTCTGCAAGCCTTGGATCACCCAAAAATATCTTCCAGTTGAGATCTGATAGCTCTGATTTAGAGCCTAAAACTCCTTCTAAGTTCTCACCAAGCTTGATGCCTCCTTTCTAGACACCACAATGATTAATTGACATGTCAGATTCATTCATATAAGGTGCAATATATAACAATATTTTTCAAAAATCCAAACTGCATCATATGTATGTGAATAATCACAGAAATCAACAAGGATTTTCCAAGTAATCAAATACTTATCTGCATAGAATATCTCAACCGAGATCTACTTAGCCCCGCTTCAGAGCCTAACACCTCCTTGGGTTCTTAATGATAGCTCTTGGCTTAAGGACCTAGCACCTCCTCTACGTTCTTACCAATGCTCATGCGCTCCCCTTCCAGACATCATAATACCTAGGGGTTATTCTCTTCACATAGCCCCCACTCTCGTGACAGTCCCCTTACAGCGTGAATGTGTGCGGAGATAATTCTAACCGGATGTATTACATACTAGGCATCCCCAGTGATGCATATCGGTGCCTAGCTAGCAGGGGGGTGAAGCTATGTACTCTCGTACATCCTTCCAAAGGATTCATATTTCTCAAACGCATCCTCTCGAGAGCTATGTACTCCATGGTGGACCACCATCATCTCACCTGCGTTACATACAAGCATGCAATTTATATGAGATGCCATTATAAAAATAATTGCAATTATAGTTTTTCAAACCTATACCAAACACATCCCTCTAAAAAGCTATGTATCCAAGTACATCCTTCCAAGGAGCCATATACATCCAGTACATATTTTCATCATCTTACCTGCGTTTCATACAAGCATGTAGTTTATATGAGATGTCATTATAAAAATAATTTCAATTATAGGTTTTCAAACCTATTCCAGGCACATCCCTTTGAGAAGCTATGTATCCAAGTACATCCTTTTGAGGAGCCATGTACAACCAGTACATGTTTTCATCATCTCTCCTGCATTACATACAAGCATGCAGTTCATATGAGATTTCATCATAAAAATTTAATCATATATTTTGAAATCTATTTCATGCCTGGATACATTTCCAATTATCAAATGATTAATAACATTGATAGTCAAATCCAAAATTTGAATTCACAATTCTGCTTCCCACTGAAAATCGTATTTTGTAGTCATGAGATCGTCCTCATATTGTTTGGCTTTTGCAAATGGGGAGTACTCATCCATAACTTACACATGTTACCCAAAACCTGGACATTCACATAAAACATGTCATCTTGACACCATTTTAGATCAACCAAATAGTTAATAATATTCAATTAACAACAAAATTTAAAATATTAAGTTCAAAATCTATTATGTTCAAAAGTTAGATTTTAGTCATGAGATCCTTCTCATAGCACATGGCAGTTTCCTACCTTCATTTCAGTGGATACAACTAGACTTCTCTACTCTATTCATTCTACCTGCAGTCTTCAGGAAAGGCCATTTCCTCATGGAACTACAAGTTCACATGCATGCTTCCTCAACCTATACATAGAATCATATTTACCTGCAAAATATCCTTTAGTGAACCTCCTGCGGTATCCTGCAAGTCCCACAAAAGATCGTAGATCTGTTAACTTTCTTGGAGCATGACAACTCATCATGGCCTCAATATTTTCATGTTCTATAGATATTCCTTTATATGAGATAATGTGACCCAAATGATGAACTCCATCTTCGTAGAAGTCATAGTTGCTGAACTTTGCATACAGCTGATGCTTCCTGAGATATTTTAAAATCAGCCTCAACTGTTCCACATGTTTTTCTTCATCCTTTGAATAAGTAATAATGTCATCAAGGAAAATGAGAGCACACTTTCCCAAGTACCTGCTGAAAACATTATTCCTAAGGCATATAAACGTAGCTGGTTCATTTGTGAACCCAAATGGTACCACTACGAAATCATAAGATTCAAACCTTGCTCCGAAGGTTTCCTTATGAACATCTTCATTCTTGACCCTTACCTGTTGGTCACTGGACCTTAAGTCAATCTTGGAAAACAAATTCGCTCCTCTCATTTGATCAAAGAGGTCATCAATTCTAGGAAAATGATACTTGTCCTTCACAGTGACTTTGCTCAGCTTCCCATAATCAATACACAACCAGAATGTACTATCTTTCTTTTTCACAAAAAAAAATGGTGTTCCCCAAGGAGACACACTTGGTATGAGGTACTTATTTTCCAACAAATTTTGTAGCTACATGTTTAGCTCTAGCAGTTCTGGTTTGTTCATCCTAAAGGATGTCTGGGACACTGGTTCTACTTCAGGCACAAGCTCAAAGGTAAAATTAATGTCACTCCTTGGAGGAAAACTTGGAATTTCATCAGGAAGAACATTCCTGAATTCCTATAGCATATGAAATCACTCCAACCTAGGAGTATCATACCCTGCTGCCTCCAAAACATGAGCTTCATACACTCTTCAATCTTTCCCATTGAACTTCTTCAGTTGTATTGCTAAAGAATTCCTTCCAAAGATCACTTTTGGAATTCCTTTCACAACCCTTAGGTTTCCTTCTTCATCCAAACACTCAAAATTCTTGTTGTAACAACAAATATTTGCTCTATGTTCTTCCAACCAATCCACTCCAATGAAAACATCATATGATCCAAGTGGCAGAACATTCAAATATGCATAGGTGAGTAACCCATCCATGAACAATGGACATTTCATTATCACCTCACTAACATACTTTTGGATTCTAGTGGTTAGTTGGAATAACCATGATCTTATATGTTTTGATTTCTTCAAAGTGCACATCTTAATAATTCCAGGGGTGATATAGCTATTAGTTGATCCAAGGTCGATAAAAACAGAAATAGTATGTTCAGCAATTTCACCCTCAACTTCCACCACAATTGAGTTATGAACATCCTAGTGGTCTTCTAACACTACACAAGTTTTAGGAATGATCCCTGCTTCCTAACCCACAGTTTTAGCTTCTTGGGTGCTAGGGACTTGACCCTAATTCCTACACTCAAGTGGGCAATACCTGCAAAGATGGGGTCCTTAACATCCCTAACATTTGAGAGGTTCCTTTGTCTTTTTCCTCATAACTCTGGTCGAATCAATCATAGCTTGTGATGGCTTCCTTTGCTGCTTCGGGAGGTGAGGAAGTTTGAAACATTTCTTCCTTGGATTAAGCTTCTTATTCTTCTTGTGGGATCTTATCCTACTCCCTTCTACCTCTATTAACTGATGCCCATATTTTATCTTCCTTTGGATATATTCCAAACTCTGTAGCATGGTGGTAGTCAACTAGTTTTGCTCTACCAGAGCCTTGACTAGCCTTTTATTTTCTTCTTTGCAATCTTGCAATTCTACCCTCGGGATGCTTATGGTATCTGCAACATGTAGGGAACTCTCATGTTCCCACTTCCCAATAGCTTCAGTTCCATGACCTTGGACATTGTAAGATTTCCTTACATGCCTTTCCCCATGTGGACTAATCTGGCGCAAATTGGGTCCTCCACATCTCCAACATTGGAGTGGCTTTCTTCCCTCTTGTGGGTCTCTTGGATTTTCCCCCGTAGCATCTTTCTCATGTCCATATGGATACTGTGCATCATCCATGTTGTTAATATTCTTTGACCCTCTTGGTCAGACCAAGATCAACTTTTCAATCTATACTATGACTCTGCAAAATGTGTTAACAACATCATTTGCTAGTCAATCTCAGAAATTCAAACAATTAATTACCAATTGATTCTTGCACGCATGAACAGTCAATGTGCCTTTCATCAGGTTGGCTAAGTTTACCCATTTTGATAATTAGCACTCCTTTTTGCTGTAGTTTTATTTCTGCAACAACGACTGTCTCAGGGGGACGAAGGGGGTCAAGGGGGATTTTATTTTCGCGCAATATGGCACATAATATCACTACCATTTTCACCTTTATAGTCCCTCTAAACCCCACTGAAAACCTACAAAAATTCTCTTTTTCGTAGCAACTCAGATTTTCCACCCGATCGAAAAAACTCACCGAAGTTTTCCAACATGTCAGCTCGACTCACCTTTTCCCTTTTGACGTGTTAGGAAAACTCAACATTTATTTCTAATCAGAAAAACTCGTCGTTTCCTTCCGATGGGTCGATAGAACTCGCCAAGTTCGTCCTACGTATCGACAAGCTTTCCCTTTTCTTGCTGATCAGAAAACTTATCAAACTTTTCCGACGTATCAGAAAAACTTACCGAGTTCACCCGACATGTATCAGAAACACTTCGTCTTTTCGTTCCAATATGGGATTTTTGACAAGACAAAATTTTCAATTTTTTTCTTTCTTTCCTCGGCATTGGAAAAACTCATCCGAGATGCATCAGAAATTTTATCCAAGATGCATCGGAAACTCATCCAAGATGCATCAGAAAGCTCATCTGAGATGCATGAGAAACTCATCTAAGATGCATCAGAAATCTCATCCTAGATGCATTGGAAAACTCCTTTAACTTTTTCGACGTATTGAAAAAACTTACCGAGTTCACTCGATTTTCACCACTTTGAATTTTTTTGAAAAGTTTCTTCTTCTTCTTCTTCTTGTCTGATCAAATCAACTTTTCAAGCCGACAGAAAGTCGACCAATTGAGCCGATGTGTAAAATTTCAAACACTTGGAAATTTTTTGAATTTTCTTCTTTCTTTCCCTTCGTTGGCTCAACTCAGCCAGTTCAGCCGACATTGTATCAGCAGAACTCGACCAACTGAGCCGATATATGAAAATTTCCTCTGTCGTTGTCCATCTTCTTGGCCCATTTAGGCCCAAAGCTACAACATGAGCTCTAATACCACGCTATCATGTCTCCACTCTTCTACTAGAGAGAGGACGCGACTAATGCTGCTATCAATCCAGGCAAACTAGCCCCATGAAAATGATCTAAAATGCATTGAACTTAAAAACATACACAGATGCATAAATCAATAACATACAGCAAAAGCAAAACACATTCCATTCAAGCATTCAGATACATGTTGTTCATACTCATAAAACAAGCAACGTTCATCATATTCAATCATTTAACATGTTCATGATAATTTACGAAGAAAATACAATTTCAGAGTTAAATACATGAATACTTATCTTGAGAAGAAGCTTCCCCACAACTAGCTATGTCACTGCAATGTTCCACCCAACCATAGGCCAGTGTGCTCCTTACTCTCTCAGCGTCACTCCTACCCCCGAGCTGGGCATGATTTCCACAGGGAATTAGGGGACACAGACTTACACACAGCAAGGCAAAACGCCCACAGTCAATCTAATAACCACATCCAAACATAGTCATCCCACTAAGAAATGGATTCTTGGACTTGCTCAACCAATCCAACATAGGGATGCACTACACAACAAAATGCAAGTTCTGGGTAAGAACCAAAATTGACAACGATGAATGGGGATAACAGCCCTGTGACCCAAAATTGACTTGGCCAAACATTCTTGGCTCCACGTGGGTAAGAAAACAACTCAACAACCCCTCAAAAATTCATGGTCTCCTTCCCAATTCGTTGTGCATTCCCAAAAACGATTTCCATCTTGGAAACAATGGGGAAATGCAACAAAATCATGGGGGGAGGAAACCCAACCACTGATAATTACCAAAAATGAATTTCCTAGCCTGGAGAAAATGAAGAAAACGGTTTCCCATGTGAGGGAAACCACACATAGCATACAAACGTGAATGCCACACACAGGAAGCTCCCAGCGGCTTCAAAGAGCCCTAACATGGATGAACTATGGGTGAGAAAAACACCTAGGAGCCCCCAATTGTGAAGGAAGAACACAACATACTAAAAAAATGTGGAGGAAAATAGCTCTCCAATCTTCCACTACATGAGGCTATGGAGAACGCCCTGCGTGAGGAAAAATGTGGTTGCCCCTATGAGTGAATAATTCGCTCCCCTTTTCCACATGAGGGATAATGGGTGAGAACTCTCCCCTTGGGCATGCGTGTGGTCAAAGATTGATGGCCCTGCAAAAAATGATGGCTGCCCACACCTCCCAAGCCCCAAGGCAATAACTTCCCAACTAACGCCTTGGAGAATTAAGTGGGTGGTTGAATAAGACAAGAAAAGGTGAATAAGACAAAAATGTGGTTGATAGCTAGATGGGTTCTTCTCTTGACACATGGATTTTTCCCTTTGTCTCAAGGTTTGAACATTCTCCCCCCCACTTATCCTTAGGAAATCATGCCTCCATCTCTTTAATGTTGCATTGACATAGCTAGTTGTGGGTATTTTATTAAATTGCATATTTACATTATCTCCAAAATTATAATGTGCCGGTTAGCACAAAATATCATCGGCATTGATTTTAAGCGCCGAAACATAAAACGATAAATCAATGGTGGGTATTTTGCCTTTAGCTACACACCATGATTGATTACAATATCTACATCATATATATTTAATGCAAACGGGGTCAAAACCGGGGTGTTACATGATCCCCATTGACATGAGTTTCAATTTGTTGAGAGGATAAATATTGCTATTTCCATTTAAAATATAATTATTATTCTCTCATTTTTTCTTGTAGTTATGAGATCTATTTTGTAAAATTTCCAAATATATTTTTAGATACTGATTTGATCTCTATAATTATTTGCTTGTAGTTTTTGTAGGGGCAATTTCACTGAGGGTTTTGAGGATAAATTGAAGTGGAGAAACATGGATCCAATTAGTGATGCTGAGAAAGGGGAAAGAACTAGAATCTTTTGTCTACTTCTAGCTATGCATTTGAAATTGTTTTCACATAGCTTTTCCTTCCAACTGTCAATCTAAAAATAATTAGAAAAAATATTTCAAATTTTATATTTGTAAATCGTATTTTCAGTTAGAGGAGTTCCATTCCTCTAGATTTTATTTCGCTTGTTGGGAATCTAATATACCCTAGGAGTTACTCATTTGCAACATTGAACTGATTTTTGCATGATTCTCTTCATTATAAAAAATTGTTGCATCCAAATTCAAACCACATTTTAGTTCAAAGAGATACATTTTTGCTTGGGAAGTTTGTATTAAACCTAGTCATCACCATTGAGCTGCATCAAACCTTTTTTTTCATATGAAAAAAATAGTAACTTGATATTCAAAATATTGAATCAAAGTTACAACATGATTTGTTCAAAAAAATTCCACCTGCTACATATAGAGGTCTACATTAATGACTGTATTAACAACATCTATCCAAATCTTTCTTTCATTCGACTTTACATCATCAAAATACTACCTTCGTTGAATTTCACACAACTAAAGAGAAACAACTAGGGACCAAAAACAATGGTCTCATTTTAATTTCATGCTGACACAACTAAAGTGTAAACTAATAACAAAAGTAGAAAAAAAAACTAAAAGATAGAATAATTCCCTGAATCCAATAGTTGCTCCTCCATATACCCTTCATAAAATAGGGATCCATCCATTGATATGCATCGATTCTATTTTGATGTTGTTCTCTTAAAAAAATGAATTTCTCCATTCGAATCTAAATCACAACGGTGTTCAAAGAGAACCATTTTTCTTAATTGAAAACGTACTCTCCATTTGCATCATATTCGGGGATATAGAGAATTTGTTTGGGTGTAACTTCCATCATAAAATGTTTTTTTCCTGACAAATATTTAATTGTGTGTTTGAAATAGAGATTTTATTGGCTCGAAATAATACTTTGTGTGACTGAAATCAACTCAGTTTATCATTGATAAGTACATGATTCAATATTTTCCTTTGGTTAGTCCTTATAATTATAAAAAAATTGAATTCATCTTCCACACTTAAAATCGAATTTGATGGAAGTACACTATATGAGCATCCACAATGAGCAAACTTGATGAGCCAAAAGAAACCTTGGAAGAGACCTGATAACAATTTCAAATAATTTGATGATTGTGATACAATGGAGGGAGGCGAGGGTTTCATATATTTTTAGGGTTTGTCTGAGTTTTTTTGTCAAAATGGATTCAAGACAATTGTTTAACTTACCTGGTATTCGCTATTTAAAAAAATGGAAGTTTGTCATCTTTTCACAGTATCTCGTACCACACTTGGCATGGACGACAGATATATCTCGAGAGGGGATAGTTGGAGAAGCTAGTTGGAAGGATTTAGAACTCGTGTCACATCTCAAGCACATGACAGCATTAGGTTTGATGGAGCCCTTTCGAAGGGAAACTCTTTTGTGTATAGTCTGACTCTTAAACTTGACATCCGTGTTCATACAAACCCTAATGAAGCAGTGGAGTTTGTTTCTTCGAGACATCTTCTTTCTAATGGTAATCATCTCAGCTTGGGCATAGACTTGTTTCTTTGTAACTAGGGTGGAAATAGCCCTGCTGGGGGTCCTTAGACTCATGAAGCTAGTTATTTGGTTGATTTGCAAGAAAGGAATTTTGTTCAGGAGGAGAGTGGAAGGAAGGGAGGTAAATCCGAGCCATTCCTACGGAAGGATTATTTTGATACTAAATAGAAGTTGAAGAGTGGGAGGGTTCGGAAAGGTTGAGGTTTATGCGTCATGGGAAAATATGTTACCTTTGATTTGGTTCTCTCCCTCTCAGAAAACGCTCTTGTGGGTAATTTGGAGTTTGTTAATCTTTCTATTCTTGATCTGTTGGAGTGGGTTAGAGAAAAGAGGAAGCCTCTCCTGAAAACGGTTTTGAGAGTCTTATTTCTTATGAATGGATTGTTTTTTTTTTATCGTTTTATGCACAGAGGACAAGAATATTATTGAAGATAGGTTCTGGGTTATTAAATTGGGCTCCCTGGTTCTGATTTGTTGGAACATTGGATTCAACCCTTGGAAAGAACATCTGTTGAAGAGGAATTTATTGTTTCTCTTACCCAAGTTCCCTCTCCCCTGTTGTAATCTAGCAGGTTTTATGGTGGTCTCCAGGGCCATTGGTAGTTTTATACTTATTGAAGAAGATTCTCTCCTAGTGAATAACATACATTTATCATGTATGATTGTTGAGGTAGATGTTTCAGAGGGCCTCTCAATAGAGTTGGAGGTCATGTGGGAAGGAGAGTATTTTGTGCAAAAAATGGATTATTGCAAATTTCCCTTCACATGTCACAACTGTAGAGATCTGAGTCACATTAAAGCTAGGCATCCAAAACCTAGGTTTGGTTTAGTCATTGAAGAGGATTGTTCGTAGTTAAAAAATAAAGACGATGGGTTAGATTTGGGTCTAGTATTCCCCCTCCCTCTAGACGATTATTTCTCCTCAGAATTTGTCAATAAGTTATGTCTTCATCTTCCTGTTCTCTCAAAATTCATGGATTCAGATGTCATTTCATATTTTTTGTGCAAGGGAGGAGTTAATTTTAAGAAATGGGACTATGTGGTATTTTTTGTCCTAAATACTAGACTTATATTGGAAGAAGAGGAAGGGTTCGGAGATAAGGAAGGGGATGTTTTTTCCTCTATAGAAGGTTCTGGAAGGTTATTTTTTACTCTAGATGAGGAGAAGAACCCTTGCAGGGTTTTGGAATTTCTTGAATTGGATATTCCTAAAGTTGTGACTTCTGTCAATAATGGAGGTTCTGTGGGTTCATTCGATGTTCCTCTTTCTCCTAGGATTGATTGTTTGGAGATAAACCTTACCCCCTATCCCTTAAAAGATGGTGTCATTTATTTTTGTTCATAGGATTTTCCCTCTATTCAAGAGACTTTTTCTCCCAAGCCACTCTTCAATTATTATGTTGTTATTAATGTTTATTAAAAAACACTTCCTATTTCTTCCATTAGATATAGAAATGTGATGGTAAGGAAACCTGCCAGAAAGAAAAAGAGAAAGAGTAAAAATGAAAATGATATATTGAAAGGTGTTTTCTTAATCCAAATATTACCTCACTCTTCCATAGAGGTTTAAAAAAGGATGTTGTTTTTGAACATGGAGATCTTAGATCAGAGAAGGCCCCCGATATGGTTACCCAAAATTATTACTTTCAATATAAGAGGTTTTAGTATTTCACCTAAAAGAACTGCTTTCAAAATGTTGTTGAAAAAATTTAACCCTTAAATTATTCCTCTTCAAGAAACGATGGTTGAAGCTATGGTGGCTTATGATATCTTCTTAAAGTTGAAGTCTGGTTGGAAGTGTTGTGCATTAGACTTTTTGGGTCTTTCTGGAGGCTTACTCCTTTCCTGGGATCCTTCAGTATCCTTGCTTAACTCTTGTTCTATGAGAGTTGGTTTAAAGCTGGAGGGTAGGATTATTGGTTTTGAGTTACTAGTATAAATTTTAAACATTTACGACCCTCGTAATCATAAGCAAGTATTTTGGGAGAATTTCATAGATGTGGGCTTGTTTGATCATTGTGGCCTAATTTTGGGTGGGTATCTTAATCTTACCTTAGTCAATTTTGAGATCTTGGGTGCAAGAATATTGAATGATATGCTTCATGGTTTTTTAACTCCTTTATTGAACAGTCTGGCCTATTAGACATTGAAACTCCGGTCCTTAGTCCAACTTGGAATAATGGCCGTTTGGGAAAAGCAAGAATTGTTAAAATGCTTGATCATTTTTATATGATCGAGCCCTTTTGTGATTCTGTGGGGTGTTTCAGAACTTGGCATGTATCCACTGGTTGTTCAGATCATAGGGTTGTTGTCTTAGAACTGGACAAAGATAAGACTCAGATTCCTTACCCGTTCAAGTTTAATAGAGTTTGGTTTGAAGATTATTCTTTTTGTTCTATGATAAAAGCAAAGTGGCCAGATTTTTCTAATTCTTCGAACCTCCATCCCATGCTTAACTTATTAAATAAGCTCTCCAAGATTAGGGATGAGGTTAAATTTTGGGAAAAGAAAATAAAAAAGGAGGCTTAGGAGGATCTGGTGGCTATTGAGGAGGAAATTGATCTCTTGGAGGATAAGTTGGAATATGATTACTTTTCCTCCTTTCGTAAGGACATGATGGTTAATCTTCATGCAGAAAGAGAAAATATCCTTTTACAAATTGAACAAACTTGGAGACTGAAAAGTCATGTGCTTTGGCTGGAGGTGGGGGACAACAACACTAAATTCTTCCGTAGGTTTGCAAACAAGAGGAGAATCTCTAACTCTATTTAGGAAATAAAGAATCAATATGGTCTTGTGCTAAGTGAACAGATGTCCATTAAGAAAGAAGCTGTCATGTACTTTCATGGGATTTACAGACATGAGCAGAGTCTGAATTTGGAACAACAGTTAAAAATTCTAAAGAATTTTCCCAAATTATTTTCTGATGAAGAAGGTTCAAGGGTTGGTGATGAAGTTTCAAAGGAGGAGGTCAAGTATATTTTGTCTCAATTTTCTAAGGATAAGATCTTTGAGCTTGATGGTTGGCCGATGGAGTTCCTTTTAAATTTTTTTGAGATTCTAGGAGATGAGATCACTATGGTTGTTAATGAATCTTGCCATTTAGGGAAAAATCCAACCTCCTTGAATTCCACTTTCTTAGTTCTCATTCCTAAGAAGGATAAGCTTGATGCTCTATCTAATTTCAGGCCTATTTTTCTTTGCAATACTCTGTAGAATCTTATCACAAAAATCATTATAGAGAGAATAAGAGATGTCCTAGGTAGATACATTTCAGAGGAACAATTCGGTTTTCTTCCTAATAGACAGATCACTGAGGCCATAGGGATTTATCAAGAGTGTCTTCATTCTATTAAATAGATAAGGATGAAGATTTTTTTTCTAAAAGTGGACTTTGTAAAAGCTTTCGATCATGTGGATTAGTCTTTTCTCAGACTAAGTCTTTTTCAGATAGGACTTCCTTTTGAAGTTATAAGTTGGATTATGGGATGTATTTCCTTGGAAAGCATTGCTATGATGGTTAATGTCTTCCCTTCTAATTTTTTCAACTTCTCTAGAGGCCTTCGTCAGGGATGTTCATTATCATCGCTTCTTTTTATTCTTATTATTGAGGGCTTGAGCAGAATAATTGGTGAAAGTAGATCATCTAAGAAAATTACAGGTCTAAATATCTTCCCCATGCTCTACATGACTCACCTGCTTTTCATGGATGGAATTCTTATTTTTAGCATCGGTTCAAAGTTGGAATGAGAGGGTTACAAGGAGTTATTTGATCTATTCTGCATGGTGTCATGTATGCTACTTAGTATCCAGAAGTCTCATTTCTTTCCTTTAGTAGATGATGAGCTTAATCGAAATCAATTTCTGGTTGTTTTTCCTTGCTCTTGGTCATAGTTAAGCGATGGGTTCAGGTATCTCATTTTTTTCATAAATCCCATCTCTTGCATATCCAAATATTGGAATTGGTAGTTGAAGAAGTTCGATTATAGAGTTAGCTGTTGGGCCTTCAGATGGATTTCTATTGGGGGGCAGTTGGCTTTGATTAATGTTGTGTTAAAAAGAATTCATGTATTGTGTTTCTCCTTATATATTTTCCCCTCTTCGATCATCTTTCCTTTAATAAGAAGAATGTTTAATTTTCTTTGGGTCGGTGGTTTGGATGTCACCAAATTTCATCTCTCGTCCTAGGAAACATTATCCTTTCCCAAGATAATGGGAGGTTGGGGTTTAAAAGACATGAAACTGTTTAATTTATCCCTCTGCGCAAAGATTTTTTGGATATATTTGTTTATGCAAGGTCTATGTAATAATGTTATAAATTGTAAATACATCAGACAATGGTCATTGGAAAGCTAGTTCAAAGAGACATGTTTAAAGTTTTCAAATTCCTCTTACCTTTAGAAGAGTTTTATCATGGTTTTATCAAAGCTTTGATGGTAATAAAAGATAAATTAAGTTGGAAATTCAGGAGAGGTTTTTTGTCATCTCCCCAACATAATAATTTTCAAATAAGACTATTTGCAAAAAATCTTTCACCAACCTACTAGTTCCCTACGTTGAGATGGAGACATAAATTTTGTAATAAGGGGTTATGGGACCCAAAATAAATTTATTTTACCATTTTCACATTTAAATGAGTCACATATATTATAAATTCTAACAAAATAAGGTGGAATGGGTTCATGAAGACACTTGGAAGCTTGTGGAGCCTTTGGGTGACTAGATTCCTTGCACACTTGGCATGATATTCATCCAAATTCAGACACATGGGTAATGTAACATTATTGGATGGTTATTTGGTGTAAAATATCATATAATGAGCCAAGGAATTTGAATTGGTAAATTAGGGTAACTCCCATGGAAGAGGAAGAGACTAGAAGACAAGGTGTGCCACTTGGAAGGAGATTCTGTGCACTCTATGATAACAAATGATGAAAGATTCTATGACAAGAATGACAAATTCAGACCTGATTGATGACATATGAAAAATATGACATGACAAGGCTAAGAATATCCACCAATAGGTCTAATTTTAGAGTCAAAGTAAACCATTCGAATTGGCAAAAGAATTGGAGCATGAAGATGAAGACAAGTGTCATGATAGTTACTAAACCACTAAGATGAGTTGGAGGAATATCATGGAGGGAAATTTAACCTTAGGAGGCCTCATGAAGTTAATAAAAGGATTTCATGAGGAAGGAAAATATATTTTTTCAGCATTTTTTAATTGGCCTTTGGAATTTTGGATATATTTTGCTTGTCCATTACACGGTGAGTGTTCAGTCTCTCTGCTTGTGAACCAATTTCGAGGGAGTTGGATTCCTTTCCAAGTTGGTTGATGGAGAGGCCATTCAAAAATATCATGGGAGATTAATGAAGGATTTTTATTTGTAGGTTGAACTTACATGCATTCAAATTCTCATATATCTCCCTATTCTCTCATTCCTTCTTCTCCATTCCCCCACACTCTCATTTGATGATGCACTTGTTGGAGTGGTGCCTACGCTTTGCTGAGTATAGTTGATGCCCAAGATTTGATACATGATTCATGGATCTGTAATATAATCTCCATATTCTATTTAATTCGAAACATCATAAATACATATATGAAATGCTCACATTCCCAATTCTCTTGAATAACTAGTTCTCATGGATTTGGCTTCAATATTGAAGTAGCTTTATATCACATTTGTATGAGGAAATTTATATGATTTTTATGATTACGGGGAAGAAGTACATGATGTATGTCTCTGTAATATTATTTCCACATGCTCTATAAGTCTAAATATCATAAATACGTGTATGAAAATCTTGCATCCTCATGCCCTTATATCACTAGTCTTCAAGGATTTTGGCTTAAATCTTGAAGTAGTTTTATACCAGATTTGTATGAGATATATTCTATGAGTTTGAGGATTTTTTGACATCCATATATGATTTATTACTCTGTAATTTCATTTCCATACCCTCCATGGGTCGAAATCCAAGAAACTCATGTGTGAAAATCTTGCATTCCCATGCCATTGGGTCACTAGTTTCCATGACTTTGGCTTCAATCTTGAAGGAGTCTTGTATCATATTTGTATGAGGGATGTTCTATAAGTTTGATGATGTTGTGACAGCCATATATGATTTATTACTCTGTAATTTCATTTCCCTATGCTCTATGGTTTTAAATCCAAGAAGTGCATATGTGAAACTCTTGCAATTCAATGCTACTAATTCACTGGTTTTCATGTATTTGACTCCCCTACTGAATGAGATGTATACTAGAATTTTATTAAGGGATTTATATGGTGTTTAATACTGTTTTGGAATAAATTTATATAATGTATATGGTCCCTATATGTCACATCCTTATCTTAATCTTTAACTCTACATTTCATATGTCAAAATCGAGCTAGTTATGCAATTTCCCCATAAGCAATTTCACTAAAAGTTATCAAACGAATGTGAAACTCTATAACCAGTTTGAAGAAATAATAAGAATGTGTAAAGAAATTACATAATTTATTATATCAGTATACATACTCTTCTTAAAAATTTGGGAGGTTTGTACATTATTTGGGAATTCCAGTTGACCTACACCCTAGGGGAGATTTCATCACAATTTCCTAATAATTTTTGGTGGTTTTTTCATCAGCCCCAAAAAAATGTTGCAGAGGTATAAATTATGATAAAAAGTATACATAAACCATATTGGGATGTTTTAATACTCACCATACCATCACCTTTCAAATTCGGTACCATTTGGTGAAAGTTGGAACCCTCTAGAGTCATGACTAGTAAAGCTCGAATTTTGCCCAAATTGCACTTTTATCCAAAATTCCAAAAAAGGGAAATTACAATTTCTAATATTTATTGGTATTGACCCAATAGTTGGGTTTTGTTGTAGTGGTGTATTATCAAGGACCCTGATAGTAGAGCTCCATCGTAGAAACATCTTGGTCCTTGCGCAGATTTGGATTGCTTCAGATGTTTATGATGGTTATTGGCTTAAGGAAGAGGACTTATTTTTACCTTCCGAGTTTGGTGTGGAATGGATAATATTCATTGATTCTTTCTCTCAAGTGGGAATTTTCATTGAAGAAAGGGAAGAAACTTTAGGTTGGGATCCAAATGTAAAATCTAGACCAGTCACCACAAAGCTTGCTTACGAGGTATTAGTGGCTCAAAAAGGTATTCTAGCACCCAGATGGTGGGTTAAATAGTTGTGGAAAGGTTCTATGCCCTTAAAAGTAAAGTGCTTCATTTGGTTACTATTACACAACAAATTGTTTGTCTAGGAGAACCTTCAGCACAGGGGGTTTGTAGGGTCGATCTTCTTTCCACTTTTCATATTTGACTCTGAATCCATGGAGCATCTCTTCTTGCATTGTTATTTTTTTAAGAACGTTTGGATGGAGGCTAGTATATTATTCTCTATCCATTTCAAGTGGGATTTAGAGAATCTTAAATATTGTCTGTTGCGTTGGTTCAAAAGTAAGGAAATGGTAAAATATTTTCCCTTTTTTTTCTGGGAAATATGGAAGATGAGAAACATATGCATTTTTCAAAACTTTTGCATAAATTCATGTCATTAATTTAAAGTTAGGAATTGGGCTTGGTACTAACTCCTTTTTCGAGATTTTAGCCCTTTGGGGTTTTTTGTGGTTTTCCAAAAAAAAGAGGGTTACTTCATCTTCATGTTTTTGGTGATTCAAAGATTGTTATAGACTAGGTAAATGGGTTAAACTCACAACAATATTTGATATTTTACTGTTAGATGATAAGGATCAAGAATCTTAAAAAGTTCTTTCATGTTATCACTTTCAAGCACATTTACAGGGTATTTAATTTTGAAGTTGATTCTCTCTCCACGTTATCAATTGGTGACATGACCGGTGTTATCTGTTATGCAAAGTATATGGACAAATTATTGATAGATGAATGGGGTTATTCCTGCTTCTAATTTTTGGGATAATTGTCATCAATTTTTGTGTTTTTTGCATTTTGAGGTCAAGAGGCTATAGTCATAGTTTTAACTCTTTGGTTCCTCTTAGTTTTATGAGTTTTGATGGGTTTTCGAAGCCCACATGAAAGTAGTCTATAGGAGACTCTTGTTATCTCTGGTTATTTTTTGTCAGAATCCTTAAGTATGTTGGTGTATTGATGTATATGGAGATTCATAGATTGGTTACTATGTAATTTTGATTCTAAAGAATAAAAAAATACATGATTTTTTCCTTGTGAAAAAAATCAAATTTGTAATCATTGTGGTCATTTTTTAACCTAGAATTTACCACAAAACAATTTTCATTACCTCAAATCAAGTCATGATAATTTGTTATTTTACAAATATGTATTGCATTCAAATTTATTTGTTTTGATTTTAATTCAAGATTGAAAATTTTATTGGGTTGAATTCATCATTCAAAATTCTCATTGGCACAATCTCTCTATAATAAGATTCACTATAAGGTTTTGAAGTCACAATTCATTGGGTTGTTGGAATCATTTGTGCTTTTGAATATTAAAGTCTATCACTTTGAGCTATAATGACTAGTTGATGACTCCAGTTTCCCAATCCACAAGCACTTTTCTCTTTTCTTCCTTACAGTTTGAAACCATCTATGTTCATGATACTTTAAGTCTTTCTTTTTTGTTTCAATCTAATCATATCTCAAAGGTATCAAGTGCATATTTGTGAGGGTGTATCTAATTTACTATCCATATCTTTTCCTATAGCATACTTCACATTCCAAATCAAAAGGGGAAATGAATTGTGATTTATTTTCCCTAACCATTGTCAATGTTTGAGCAAAAATAAATATGCTTAAAATTTTAAAAAATTATCAATCAATCACTGCACATTTGAAACTCATAAGTAAATCATCCACATAAATAATTCAAACATAAGAGACAAGATATACCATGGGAAAACCTTCCAAACAAAGAGGGAGAAAAACCCATCAATTATTTGAGTATGATAGATAGATTTGCAGATAATGGTTTAAAAAACATTAGCATATTTCCTGATAAGATATATCACCTCATAAGTAGAGAATAGATTCATTCATACAAATATATTGATCTTTCCAAGTGCCCAACACATTAATAACAAGTCAAAACAACCTTCCATGCAAGCAATACCAAATAGGTTTCACAAAGAATTATCCTAGAGCATCATAACTTCAAATTGACTAGAGGAGCATTAACACTGGTGCATGGGATCCTTGCCATGCAATCATTAGCTCTCTTTCTGCACTAGTGCCAAGCAATTGTCCTCAAATTTGTATCCATGCACAATACATGTGCCATACCTTCTAAGAATAGATTTAACTGAATTCTAACTGATTTTGAAGTGAAGTCCATATTCAACTAAATGCATGACCATAAATTTAGGAGAGTGACTAAGAGTTTATAGTGCTTCACTTTTAGTTCCATCCAGGAACAATTTCTATGATTAACTTTTGCATGGATCTTCCTAGTTAACTGATGAATGCTTAAAACTGAGGCTTTACTAGAGCCTTTGCAATTTGAGTTCATTTGGAGGAATACATAGGAAATTTGAATCCTTCCTCTTTATCTATGTTTATCTATTTATCATTTATCGTTCACTTCATGGTCTACATATGCATTAATTATTTATCCATCTTATCATATAATACTTAGGATAATTGTCACACATACTGATGACCATATATATTACCCTGGGTCATATAGTCAAATTCTAAAGTAATTAACTCTAGGGGTATTTAATCCCTAAAGGATACTTATAGCACTCAATGACCATGACTAGTAATACAATACACAATATAACCACCTCAACAAATGGAGGTCCACCTAAATGAAAACTTCATTAGGATCATGACTTGATACAACACAAGTCTATAGTCTTGATACAACACAAGACTACACTGTCTGTGATGCAACAAAACACTCCAATATTGATAGAACACAAGATTACAGTATTAAAATCCCACCTAAACACATGAGGATATATATAATACTTAATACTACACAATATCCTGACTTGATACAACACAAGTATGGAGAATGACTCTTGATGTTGTACATTTAACACTCCCTCTTAGTGATGGAAGACATTCTCTGCCATACCAATCTTATTTCGGAAGCATTTGAACTTAATCACTGGAAACATATTTTTCAACATCTGCAATCTGATCATCAATAGCTATGTATTGAAGTTTCATTGTACCTTTATGGGCCATGTCTTGAATGAAGTGATACTTCATTTCTATGTGTTTCGATTTATCATGAAACACTGTATTTTTGGAAAGCCTCATACAACTCTAGTTGTCACACCTAATCATTGTAAGTTCAATATTTTCACTGAACAATCCTCACATTAGCTTTGTTATCCACTTTGGTTCTCTATAAGCAGTACTAATAGCAATGTACTCATCCTTTGTGGTATTCACAACATCTAAGCCATTATTTCTACTAGACCAAGAAATCATAGAAAAACCCAAGATAAAACAATATCTGGAAGTGCTCTTCTGATCAATAATGTTTCCATGATAATCAAAGTCAGTATAAATAAGTAATAACACCCCTCCATAGAGGCATACATGAGTCCATAAGCAATCGTACTGCATAGGTACCTTAAAAATTTCTTTGCTACAACCTAGTGTTTGTGTCTCGGATCAGACATGAACTGATTCAAAATGTTGACTGCATAACAAATATATGGCCTCAAGTGTATCAGGTACACCAAAAATACAATCAAATATCTATATAAATTGGGGTCCATTTGATCCAATCCAGTCTCAGTATCAGATTATCCATGCGTTTACAATCCACCATGTCAAATTTTTGCAATATTTCCACAGTGTACTTCCCTTGATATAGAAATATCTCATCATTTCTCTTCCAAATATCAAGTCCTAGAAAGTAGTATATCAGACCTAAGTATTTCATCTCAAACTATGAGGTAAGCTCCCTCTTACACTCAACATTCAATCTTTCCTCTCTAGTGAGGAATAGATCATCAACATATAGAACTGGTATCAAAGGTTGGTTCTCCACTACTTTGAAGTACACATTTGGATCTACTTCACTCTTCAAGAAACCCAGTTTCTGAATATAGATTTCTATTTTGACATACCAAGCTCGAGGAGCTTGCTTTAAACCATATATGGCTTTCTTCAACATGCACATATTGGAATCCTTACCATGAATCACAAATCCCTCATATTTCACAATAGAAACCTCTTCCTCAACCTCACCATTGAGGAAAGAAGTATTCAGATCCATTTGGTGAATATTCCAGCCTAATACTGATGCAAGTGATATCACAACTCTAATTTTGGTATATCTATCCACATGAGAAAATGTCTCCTCATAATCAATTCCCTCTTTCTGAGAGAAACCTCGGGCAACAAATATGTCTTTGTATTTATCCACATTTCCATCTGCAACATGCTTTATATTTTAAATCTATCTAGAAGTAACTATAGACTTCCTCTCAGTTCTAGGAATAACTTCTCAAACATCATTCTTCAGTATCGATTTATATTCCTTTATCATAACTTATTTCCACACTTTCTTATCTGCAACTTCTTTGTATGATTAAGTTTCTAAGTAACTGAAGTTACTCATCATTGCAACATATCTAGTATACCTATCAAGTTTCTTTTGTTCTCTAGTAGATTCCAAAGGTTCTCCATGCTTTTCAACATATTTTAGTACATTTATGCACCATTCAAACCCCCTCTTGGAAGGAGGTTCATCAACCAGCTCAACTGGCTCATCAATTATAGGTAACTCTGAATTCTCTGTTGGGTTATACCTATGAACATTATAAGGGGAAGAATCATTATTAGGGTCCTCTTATATAGAATTCACATGCTCATCAGTCTCTATCACACATCCAACCTCTTTCGATCTCTTAAAAGTAGCTTCCTTGTAGAAAGTCACATCTCGAATAACCTCAATATGTCTCTCACCAGGTACATATATTTTGAATGTTTTGGATGTCTCACGATATCACAAAATATTTCCCTTCTTTCCCAAAGGTTCCATCTTGGCTTTCTTTTCTTTTGGCATGTGAATATATACCAGACACCCAAAAATCCTCAAGTGATAAATGTCTGGATTCTCACCTGTGAACACCTCTTCAAGTGTTTTCTCTTATAGGATGGCATGTATAATTATGTTCTAAATGTACATTTTTGTACTAGTAGCTTCTTCCCATAAATAACTAGACATATCATGATAATGTAACATGTCTTTTGCAGCCTCACAAACAGTTCCAGTCTTTCTCTCCAGAACCCCATTTTGTTGGGTGTTGTATGAAATTGTTAATTGTCTACAAATCCATGCATCACTACAAAACTCATTAAAATCATTGGAATCAATTCTCCACCATCATCATACCTCAGAGAACAGATGTTTTTACTTATCTAATTTTACACTAAGGATTGATACTCCTTAAACTTACTAAAAGTTTCACTCTTGGATTTCATAAAATAAATCATCAAGCCTTTCTGGAGAAATCACCAATGAACAATACATAATAGAGATATCCATTCATGGAAGGAAATGACATGGGACCACATACATTAGAGTGCACTAAATCTAAAATTACTTTAGATTTGTATTTCTTCTAGAAAACCTATTTTTAACATTCTTTCAAAGTACAAAACCCCAAAGTACACTATCATCCACAAAATCAAAACTAGGAATACCTTTCACCATTCATTGTAAACTGGGTAGTGCTTTAAAGTGGAGATGACCAAGCCTCCTATGCCATAGCTTGCATGGGTTGATAGTATGATGTACCATGGCTGAAATATACTTTACTGGGACCTTGTAGAGTCCTCCTTCTCAAACTCAAATAAAAACAATAGTATCGATGTTTTGGTTCTTCAGCCATAAGAATGCTTAATTCTCCATCAAGATAACTCATAATCCCTTATCTTCAATAATAAAAACTGGAAGTAGGTTATTATTCAATCATGGGATATAAATAATATCCTCCACATGTAACAAATCTCCCTAACTGAGCTGGAAGGATGAAGATCCAACTCCTTGGATCAAATATGTTGAGCTGTCCCCCAACTCTACCATGCATGCAAACTTATTCTCCTTTAGGTTGGAGATTGCACCCTTGTATCATGACATGTTCCTGGATGCACCACTATCAATCAACCATGTATCCTCACCTATGATGAGATATCCGGATAGTTTTGAGATGAGGTAATACTCCCTCCTTGTCTCTTTCTCTGTAGGTGCATATTTCTTGCAGGTTTCTTCTATGAAGGTAGAAGCATAAACCCTTGCTTCTCTTCTTTTCCTTCCATGACAATCTCGTGTAAAATGGACCGGATTTTGACAATAGAATCACATATGTTTTGATTTTTCAAAACCTTTATTTGACTCTTTCTTCTTTATATGAAATAATTTCTTCGGAGTGAAAGGATTTCTCCCTTTCTTCATTCTTATCATGAGGGAAAAATTCTCCTCCTTAGTGCACATGACCTTATTTTGTATGTGCCCCTCTTCTTGAATGCATTCATGCCACAACCTCTCAAAGTATTAGTTTCTCTTCTCAGCCATTTACTACTGCCAAGAATGTATCCCTTGAGGAAGAAATACCATCGATGGTGGTTTGAAGAATGTCATCTTCATCCGTCGCCACACCGATGCTTACAAGTTGATCTTTCACTTGTGAAATATTTGTGAAGAAGGATGCTACGGTCTCATCCATATTTAGGTTGCACAATTTTTTCTTCAACTCCTTCTTTTGGGTAGGGTCCTTCTTCTCATAAAGGTTTGTTAGTGTTTCAAAACACTCCTTTCTGGTCTTCAATGGATTAATCATGATCATGAGATTGTCCTTCACCAATTCATATATGATGCTCTTATCCTTTTATTGATTCTTCTTGTATTTGAATTGCCCATGCATTAGTGGTAGGATCCTCTACCACAGAGGTAACAAATGACTCAAGATCATGCTCCTAAGAAATGTTCAACACTCTTTCCTTCCATGTGTTGAAGTTGGAAGTACCTTCAAGACGGTCTTCCAGTGGATTGAAGATTGATGTCATGGCTCCAAGAGTTTTCTCAACTTTTCAAGATCACGTAGGCTTTAGTTTTTTGCACAAAACTAAGATCCTTCAGTCCCTATGCTCTAATACTATGTCAATGTTTGAGCAAAAATGGAGATGCTTGAACTTTAAAACTTTTACCAACCAATCACTCCACATATGAATCTCATAAATAAATCAGCCACATATATCATTCAACCATAAGAGACAATATATACCTTGAGAAAACCCTCCAAACATAGAGGATGAAAAACCCAACAACTATTTGAGTATGATAGATAGATTTTCAGAGAATGGTTTACAACACATTATTATATTTCCCAATAAGAGATACCATCTTCGCACTAGAGAAGAGATATGCTCATAAAACTGTATTGATCTTTCCAAGTTCTCATCCCTTTAATAACAATTCAAAACAACCTTCATGAAAGGAATAACAAATAGGTTTCATAAATAATGCTCCTAGAGCATCAAAACTTAGAATTGACTAGAGGAGCATTAACACTGGTGCATGGGATACTCCCCATGAAAATATTAGTTCCCTTTCTGCACTAGTTCCAAGTCATTATCCTTGGATTCTTCTCCATGCACAATACATCTGCCATACCTTCCAAGAATAGCTTTAACCGAATGTTAACTAACTTTGAACTGGACTCCATCTACAACTAAATGCATGATTGTAAATTTAGGAGATTGACTAAGAGTTTATAGTGCTTTACTTTTAGTTTCATCAATGCACAATTTTTATTATTAACTTTTTCATGGATATTCCTAGTTAAGTGATGCATGCTTAAATATAACTGAGGATTTATTGAAGCCTTTACAATTTGATTTCATTTGGAGGCACACATAGGAAATGTGAATCGTTCCTATTTCTCTATGCTTATATCTTTATCATTTATCATTTACATCATGGTCCAAATGTGTATTAATTATTTATCCATCTTATCATATCATACTCAGAACAACTATCACACATATTGATGATCATATATATTACCCCAGGTCATACAGTCATATGCTAAAGTAATACACTCTATGGGTAGCTAATCCCTAAAGGAGACTTATAGCACTCAATGACCATGACTAGGAATACATCACATAATATAACCACCTCAACAAATGGAGGTTAAACTAAATGAATAATTCATTAGGATCATGACTTGATACAAAACAAGTCTAGAATTTGATATAACATAAGACTTCAGTCTTTCATACAACACAAGACTACACAATCTTTGATGCAACACAAGAATCCAATCTTGATACAACACAATATTCCAATGTTGATACACATGAGGATATAGATAGGACTTGATACTACACAATGTACTGACTTGATACAACACAAGTTTGGAGAATGACTCCTGGTGATGTAAATCTAACAACCATCACCTATCCTAGATATCCTAACCCTAAATTTGTATCATATCTAGATCTAGGATTTATGTCAAGGTATATTTCTTATTCAATCATAAATCTTGTATAGGTATCATGTAGCATAAAAAAGGGTTTGGCCCTTTTGGTCGAACTCGTGTCTTCCCCGTAGCTAGTTTAATTCATCCATTTGTGTCCTGGGTAGCTTAAAGTGATTATAGAATTGAACCTAGATTGAAAACCATTATATATTTTGGGGGTAGGGTCCTCAATGGTTACAAATTTAGCAACCATAATTCTCTATCATCCTAGATATGATCACTTGTTTGGGTTTCTACAAAAATTGCAATAACATTTTTGACAATGTTGTTGGGTGGGAAGATACTTGCCTCGGGAATTTTTGCGAGTGTGTGTTAATTGTGTCATATTTTGATTTATCACATTTATGATTTGGTTTTTTATGTTTGATTCATATGGCCTTAAATTCAATAACCATCAAATTTTACTCATCTCTCTCTTCCTCCATCATAATGACATATCTTTTGGCGACCTTTCAATTTTGATCACATGGCGACTCCACAACGTGAATCCATTGGTGAAACCATATAGAGACTCCATTGGGGAATCTTAAAATTAAAAATAAATGTATCCATATGTATTCCTCACCTTTTACCATCTCCTAAAATAATTAACTAAACATATGATCGAGCTAAACAAGCAAGAAGAAGCAAGGAATGAATGGGATCTTCATATCAGTATGAGGATGACTCTAGACATTATTATGGGTATGAACTTGAATGTCAATATCCTTATGATTCCCTCCATTTTCCCCATCCTTATAATATACTACTTGTCCTAACCACCCCAAAAAATCTGGTAAGTCGGCATAAATCTAGATGTCAAGCCCATCCAAGGATTTGTAGCCAAAGAAGTAGGTTGAATTATCTTGTTAATCAAATTGGGCATCTGAATAAAGATGCAAATAAGTTATATAGATATTTTTTCAAACAATCCAATCCTTCTCCATATGATTTTTTTGAAATGAGTGGGGCACCTCAACTTATGCCTAGAAATTTTATGAAAGGTTGCCTCATTTTAATGGAAACAATGGCATTTCATTTGAGGAGCATTTGGATATGCTCGAGTATTACATGGAAAAAATAAATGTAACCAATGAATATGTTTATATGATATCCCTTGGTGAATCTCGACGAGGAATCTTGGTTGTGGTTTGATAATTTAACACAAGGATCCATCATAGGATATGGCATGTTTACGATTTTTTTAACAAATGAATGAGGTGAGAACAATGGTGAATGTTTAAAGGGTCAATCTAGTAATGATTATGTTGTTTAGGATCAATGTGTTGAGGATGATAAATACAAAATTCATAGAATGGCTAATGATATTCCTTCTCAAACTGATCTTTCCTCTCTTGAAATGATCCATCTTATGAGTAAGCCTTTAATATATAGGAATATCACATATTATTTAAGAGATAGTTGTACAAAACCCCATGCCAAAGTTAAAATAGATTTCTATCAAATCATATGAGATACTCTATCGTCATTACCTGAAGAAGGAATAGGTAGAACTTTCAATATGATTCACGGAGGGGAACACAATGATCTCCATAAAGAAACATTAGTAGTTGAGCGTTCCATTTGTGAGTCCATTAAAGCTCATTTAGAAGAGAAAATCCATAATCATTGTGTGGTTGACAGTATTTCAAATCAATGTTCAAATGATCTGAGTCTCGATTCATATTTTGATCATTTTAGTGAACAATAATAAAATGGTGGAAATAAGAGGGGAAACCATGTGATCACTGTGTGTTTAAAGATCAATTTCTAGAAATGATCGGGGTGTTAATAATGAAATGGTTGATATTTTCCTTGGTAAAATGGGTGAAAAAGATCACCTATATTCATGTGAGTTCAATGATAAATAAAATGAAGAGAAATATCTCGATGAGGATGAGTTTTTGAATCAACATGATCAAGAGAATTCCTTAATAGAATACTCAAATCATGTCTAATTGATCATGGGGAGTTCTCAAAGGTGTTGATGTAATTGTAACTTCAGAATGTATTCACTTGTATATTTTATGTATTGTACCCCGATGTTTATTATGGAAAGCATCTATAATGTAATTGAGTCATGTCATATCCCAATGTTCCTATCAAGATATTTAATAATGTAAACAAGTCATGTAAAGTAATTGTGGGTAACCCTCTTATTGATCAAGGGTTAAAGTCCCCACAGTTGTGGGGCCCTAGGGTTATTAGACTATCCTAGAGAATTTGAACCTAGATGACTTATTTTAAGTTGGGGAAATAGTCCCCACCATTGTGTTAAGGTTAACCCTCCTTGTTGATCGGAGGGGCAAAGTCCCCACAAGTTGTGGGGCACTAGGGTTATTAGTCTCTCTTAGAGATTTTGGCCATAGTAAGTAATTGTTAAGTGGGGACGACATGCTGAAGTGGACCTCAAGTGAAAAAAATAATTCAAATAGAGAGTGAGCCTCTCTATTTATGACACACACACTCACTCACTGGGGCGCATGAGTGAGACATGAGAAGCTCTCTCAAGTGTGAGAGAGAGAACAAGATGTGGAGATCATCTTTTATGTTTTCGGGTTTTACTACTGCCATTGGTGCTCATTCTATCCTTGAGGATGTTGCAGGGTTTTATCCTTTATGTTTTTCCCAAGGAAAATTCTTTGTGTCTCTTATCTCTTGTGTTTATTGCTGTGCATGTTATTCTCTCAGTTAAAGATCCTAAGATAATGCTAGCTTGAATGATAAAAATCCAACATGGTATCAGAGCTAACCTGAGAAGAAGACATTATGCAGCTACAAAAGCTAGGGATTCTTACTTTTTGGGTCTCTCTCCACATTCCATCAGAAAACGTATGCTAGGCTGACTCTCCATTAAAGGGCGCATCCTTCTGTCGAAGCGGAATTCGATTCTAGGCATTTTCAATTTTTGGTGCGGGAAATTAGGGCTTTCTACAAAAGAAGAATTTTTGAGTGAGCCCAGCATAGGATTTATCTCCTCATCAAAATAAAAGTTTAAAGACCTGGGTCGATATTTTTGGTTGGGTGTAACTCCGGGAAAGTCAAACCCTAGTTTGACCCCAAGCTGGAAAACCCCTAAATACTAAAACTAATAAGTTTTGGTACATTCGCTATATCTAGGGTTTGGAGAAGGATCAGGAGATGAAACTTTCACAGGATGAATATAAAATCCTTATTTACACTTTTTCCAAAGTTCATACTTAGATTCATTATATTCTAGGAGATATGATCCCTCCAAGTTACGGTTCCATCCTCTTCCAGGATTCATCCCTAAACAAGACACCTGGGGAGAATTGCTATATATATATGACTACAAAGGTCCAAATGAAATTTCTAAAGCTGTTCAAAAAATGGAATGGAATTTACTTTCTATGGCATAAGTTTCAGACCCTGAAGATGAAATAGTGACACATGGCAGTCCATACAACTTCGCTATGTTGAACAGTCCTAAAACAGGTCACCTTGCAAAAACGGTCATAAGTCCCAATTGGTGAAACCAATTCTGCTGAAACCTATGGTGTTGGAATAGGGACAGGTGGGGATACCTCATTGCAAAGTCTCAAACATATAGGAGTAGTAATTTCATAGATATCATAGAAATAGTATTAGGCATTTCTTTAGAAGAAATTGGAAAACTAGGTCTTCCTGTTCCGGGAGCTGCCCTCCACTATTTTCATAAAAAGGAGTACAATGGACAGCTCACCTTAAAGATTTCTATATTTCTAGCCAATCAGATCTAAAAAATTTCAATTTTTGAAAATTAAGGTTTCTTTGATAAACCCTAGATCGGCCAACTCCAAAAGCAGGATGGACACCTCAAATCGGTAAGATCTAATCTTTTGCTATTTTCATTTGAGGTTCTCATTTCAAAGTGATCTATCACATCAACTTGATGATAAAATTGGTGAAGTTGACAAATTCCAAGCATGGAATTATAGGATCTCACTAGTCCTTGAAGGAAATGAATTGGACACCGACATAAGTAGAGAGGTTCTAGTTCCAGAGGGAGATGAGGCTAAAAGCCTTACACAAGAAGAACTTGGTCAAGGCCAAGAAGATCATTATTAATTCAATCATGGATCACCTTGTACCACAAGTGTCTTCCCTAAAGACACTGAAAGAGATGTTTGATTCCTTGACCAATCTACTTGAAGGGAAGAACATAAATCAGAAGATGACCTTAAGAAACCAGTTGAAGAATGTGAAGATCCAGAATGTAGTGTCCATATAGTCATACTTTACATGGGTCTCTCAAATCAAAGAACAACTTGTAGCAGTAGAATAAGAAGTGGAGAATGCAAAAGTAGTGATAGCCACCTTGAATGACATCCCAGGATCATAAGATTCATTCATGTGAGGAATGTGTTCTTAAAGGAAGTGATTACTTTCAGCAGACTCTGGGAAGAAGAAGAAGCTCAACTCGTAATAAGAGAAGAGAAGATGGGAGCAACTGAAGATCAAGATCTCACCATCCAAATAATATCCCTCAAGCAATGAGGAATACGAAGGACTCAAATCATGAAGATCCTATTATCCATATTAGTATTTGGATAAGAAACAATGCTATTATGAATGAAGAAGATGATAAAGTTGAAGGCTCAATAAGGAGTCTACCCACGAAACAAATAAAGATAAGTATTCAATTGCCATTTCATGATATTGTTTTATTATGCATTTGTTTATATTTAGTTGATGTATTATGCATGATAGAATGTTTTCATTAATGACAGTATACTACTAATATGCATGTGATGGGTAAGTATCTCATGGTTCTATACAACTCTCCATTGCTACTTATCTAGAATGAAACCTCTTTGCAGACATATTGGATTAGTGCACAATCTCAATGTTGTCCTGGTGGAGATGGAAGGAATCTAGAAACATTTCCGTGAGATATGGATGAATGCTGAATTAGCTAAAATATTTGCATGATCATATATTTATGCATAAGAATTTCCCATTATGAATATGCCTTATGAAATGTTTCTAACCATACAACTAATGCATTTGACTTGTAGGAAAGATCACGTACATAATCACCTACAAGAAAACAAGGATGAGACTTGTTCCAAAGAACAAGTGATGACAGATAAAGAATAATATGGTGAATGCAGCGACATCATTGATGTAGAACCTTCCAGCTATGAAGAAGCAACCAAGAAGAAAGGGAAAACCAGTTCAAGAAGAATGATGTCTAGGATGTAGTATCGATACATGAAGGGAAGTTCGTAGTTCCATCATGTAGTAGATGGAAACATTGTGGGATACAAGGCAAGATTTGTAGCACAAGGATTCTCATGAAAAGAGTGCATAGAGTACGGAAGACATAGGGAGTATGATGCTTCACTTCAGAGGGAGTGACTACAGAAGATCCCAAGGTTCAACATGGTATGGCAGGATGGATATCTTACTGGTTACTCTAGGATTTACTGAGAGTAAAGAGGATTCCAACCTTTTCCTCAAGGTTGAAGGTGGAAGACCAGTGATGCTCCTGTTATATATCGATGACTTGTTCCTGACAAAAGTTGGAAGAAGGAGACTTGCTGTTGAGTTCGAGATGAAGGACTTGGATATGATGCACTACTTTCTAGGCATGGAGGTGTGGCAGAATATCCCTGGGACAAGGGAAGTATGCAGTAGAGATCTTGAAGAGGTTCAGGATGATGGACTGCAACACCATGACCACACCTATGGCATCGAACCTAAAGCTACTGAGTGTTGCTTCATCATAGTTGATTGATGCCACAATGTATTGTTAGATGATTGGGTCCTTGATGTAATATTTGCTTTGTTATGAACACCTTCAGCCAGTTCCCGACAGGTCTGAGACATGTTCACTTGATTGCTGCAAAGCATATTTTGAGGTACCTAAGGGGTATAGTTGATTATGGGATCAAGTATGAGGTGAATCAAAAGATTAACCTGGAGGGTTATGTTGATTAAGATTAGATAGGTAGTGCCATCGATAGGAAGAGCACTTCAGGGTGCTGATTCAGTATGGGATTAGGTGTGATCTCTTATTTTAGCAGGAAACAGTCTTGCGTGGCACTGAGTACAACTGAAGTAGAGTATGTTGCAAGTTGTTCAGCTAGTTGTGAGGAAGTATGGCTAAGGAAGCTACTGTCTGATTTATTTGATCTCTAGTTAGATGCTACTTGTATATATTGTGACAACTAGAGTTGTGTGAAGTTGTCGGAGAACCTGGTGTTCCATGACAAATCAAAGCATATCGAGATCAAATATCACTATATCAAGAATATGGTGTAGATAGGGGCAGTGAAGCTCCAGTATGTTGCGACGGATGAACAGATAGCTGATGTGTTGACTAAGCCATTGGCCAAAGTGAATTTTGAGTACTTCAAGGAGAATCTTGGTGTTCTCCAGATCGAGGTTCCCTCTAAGGGGAAGTGATGAGTCTGTGAGCCATTCTGACACGGTGAGAGGATCAGTTTCTTCCATGGTCAGATGTAAGGGTTGAGCCATTTTGTCATGGTGAGAGGATTGGTTCCTTCCATGTCAAATGTGAGTGCTGAGCCATTCTAAGGTGATTGTAGGATTGGTTCCTACATGATCATATATAAGTGTTGAATTCCATTCTCTGAATGGAGGCACCTGGTCAGTTACCAGGAATACTCAACCTAGAGCTAAGAGCCATTCTGACATGGTGAGAGGATTGGTTCCTTCCATGGTCAGATGTAAGGGATGAGCCATTTTGTCATGGTGGGAGGATTGGTTCCTTCCATGTCAGATGTGAGTGCTGAGCCATTCTGAGGCGAATGTGGGATGTGTTCCCACATGATCATATATAAGCGTTGAAGGCCATTCTTTGGGAGAATGGAGGCACCTAGTCAGTTACCAAGAATTTCAGTCTAGGACTGAGAGCCTTTCTTACATGGTTGATAGGATGTGTTCCTCCCATGGTAATATGTAAGTGTTGATCCTTTCTTACATGGTTGATAGGATGTGTTCCTCCCATGTTAAGATATAAGTGATGTGCCTTTCTTACATGGTTGATAGGATGTGTTCCTCCCATGGTAAGATATAAGTGTTGTGCCTTTATTACATGGTTGATAGGATTTGTTCCTCCCATGGTAAGATATGAGTGCTGAGCCTTTTCGGTATGGTTCTTGGATGTGTTCCTCCCATGATCGGATGTGAGTGCTGGGCCTTTCTGACAGGGTTGTGGGATGTGTTCCCACATGGTCAGATGTGAGTGTTGGGCATGCCTTTCTGGCATGGTGTTGGATGTGTTCCTCTCATGGTCAATTTTAAGTGCTTGATGGGCCATTCTGACTTAGGGTCAGATATAAGCGTTGAAGAAGACCTACATGAAGGCTAGGCCTACAACCAACATGAAAAAGGGCTGGCTCTATAGAACTTCCTGTGATGAGAAGAATGAAGAGATAGCACCATTTGATTGAGATAGCTGAATTAGTGACGATGATGATGATCTAGTGATGATCCAATTTTGATGATGATCCAGTGATGATCCAGACTTGAAGATGATCTAGTGATGATCCAGACTTGATGAAGATGACTTGACAATGAAGATGACTTGAAGATGAATATGACTTGAAGACAAAGATGACTTGATGATGATCCATATGATACAGAGAAGAAGACTTGTGCTGATAAATTGTGTCAAGAGAATACCTTCCTAGTTAAGAGGGAGTGTTGATGTAATTGTAACTTCAGAATGTATTCATTTGTATATTTTATGTATTGTACCCTGATTTTTATTTCAAGAAGCATCTATAATTTAATTCAGTCATGTCATATCCCGATGTTCCTATCGGGAGATTCAATAATGTAAACAAGTCATGTAAATTCATTGTGTGTAACCCTCTTATTAATGATCAAGGGTTAAATTCCCCGTAGTTGTGGGGCCCTAGGGTTATGTTGATGCCTAGGAAATCACAGGCGACAACAGCAAGGGATTATCCTGAGTAAACATTCCCAAATAGCCCGTTACTATTTGGTATGGGGAATCTGTCCAGCTACCGTAGGTCAAGTAACAAAAATAAAAGGTTTTACCAGTTTTGGCCTAGTCCACCGTGTATATTTTTGTGTTTTAGTTTTAATTATGATATGCAAGTGCCTATCTAAAATCTAGATTGATAGAGAATATGAGGAGCATTCATAAGGTGATGCGCAGGTTCTTACCTCTCGTCTCAAACTCTCTCGCATCTAAATCACACACAGTGAGAAATTAAAACTAACTATCTAACTATCCCTAGGGAGTGAGATTATCATTTAATGAGTAATGTATTACTATTCATGCATTAAGAGAAATCACAGGTAGCTGTTCTTATTTCATAACACATAAACATGAATAGATAGATGAACAACAAGATAGCTCACTGTTTGTGAAAACATTCATTACTCATAGTGGAAATTATCATAAAATAAATTAGAGAACATTTATACAAGAACATAGGTTCAACAGGTTAGAATGATCTCACAGTTAATGAATAAAAGCTGAAAACAAAATAGTTCGCCTTCAACATCATCCATTGCACAACATTTGAACATTCCACCAAAGCTTTCTCCAACAGGAAAAATTGTAATTTTCTATTGCAAAACAAAATAGTTCCTCTTATAACATGTTCTCACAAGTATAACTGGGAAAAATTCCCTCTCCTATCTAATTTTCCTATACTTATACTACAATCAAACTCTTGGGATGCCCCTCAGTGAGCTTTGGGCTACTCAACCATTTCAACTCCCCAAAACAATTTCCTACAGTGAGTGCTCATACATTTTACAATATATTACATTTGAAAAAAACTAATAGAACACTTTTAAGTAGAGGGCCCTTCTTGATGATTTATGAAATTTTTCCACGCTTGGGCTTCTAATGCTATGCCCTCGAACTCTGAAGGCTCAAGAAAACGAATGTAGATTTAAAACTTTGCAGCCTGATTTTTTATGACTTCAATTCTTGTTGAGCTTAAACGTAATTGATCCTCAAGCAATTGGACACTGACTGCTGAATGAGATACTTCATTCTTCATTATTTGCTCATCCAAGACCTTGAATTGCTGAATCCTCTGCTCATCCTCATGATATCTGCTCTGTAGCATTGCTATGAAAAGCTCATGATCTGGAAATGCGTCTAATCTTTGTTCAGAAGCCACTTGACATCGGTTGTAAGTGATCAACACCCTTCTGTAATACTCAGTGCAAGCTCCTCTTGTTTTCTTCACAGCCTTCTTGAACTCCTCTGATGTATTTATTGTGAATTCCAACAAGTCATAGTCTTGCTTTAAGCTTTGTTGATCTTTGGCTAGTAAATATGTAGGAATTTCTTCATTGGCTTCCATCCTTCCTATCCATCCAGTTAGGACTTCCAAAATGTCCTGAGACCTATCTACAAAATACGAGGTAGTCTCCAAAATTTCCTCCAAACTGTTATCTACCTGCAAGATCTTGCATCTTTCCTCTTCAATAGACACCTGCAGCTGGTGCATTCTTCTTCTTTGGGCTAGGACATGCTCTTTAAGAGGCTGAATATTAGTTTTTTGTTCACCGGCCTCTTTCAATGATGTTGTTAATGAAGCAATTTGTCCTTCAAAATCTGCTGCATGTGCTTGGAATTGCTTTTATTTCTCCTCCATGGTAGCCCTTTGTGTTTCCAACTCCCCAAATTTGCTTTGTAGCTGGTCTTTTTCTGCACTAAGATATATGCTATTTTGAGTCCATCCCTTTCTATCCTCAGCTCCTGATATTCTTGGTGTAACCTCTGCAATTCTGCTAGGTTATTCTGAGCATCACTTCCTGTCTTTTCAATGGAAAATTCCAAAGTCATCTTGTTTTCCTGGGGGGATTGAATCTTTGCTTTTGAATTATTCACTTCATTTCGCATGTCTTCAAACTTTCTCTTTAATTTGTTGCCTTCTTCCCTTTCCTTTCTCAGGGTGTCCTTTAATTGAGATGCAATTTTCCTTGATTGCTCAAGGTCTGTCATTAGTCGATCCACATTGTCTTCAGTGGCGTGGATTAATGCTGCTCCAGCTCTGACTGTCAGTCTTGTATTTTTATCTGTCCCATGCACCAAGGTTTTATCAGTGACCATCATCCCTGATTGTCCACCTGTTTCAACCTTCTTCTTAGTCCTTTTTACAATCCTCTTCTTTTCTCTGTCACAAAAAATGGTGCTAAAATATGGCACTTCTTCTCCTTTCTTCTGCTCAAAAGGTACCAGCCTCAATTCATAAACAACAACCTGCCCTATATTTCTGCCAGTAGTTGTACCAGGATCTTAAGCATAAGGACAATCTTGATATTGTACTTCTTGAATGTCTGCTAGGTCACAATTTTGTTGGTCTGTTGTGGATCCTGTCAACTTCATATTTTCAGCTTCTTTATTCTTCTGCTCTTCATCTTATTTCTTCTTTCTTTATTCTTCTTCCTTCTTTGCATCTTCCTCGGCATTATTTGCTGCTTCTTGTTCAGCTTTCTTCCTTTCTTCTTCTTCACTCTTAAGCCAACTCTCGATTTCCTGCACTAGCCTCCTAGCATCCTCTTCTCTTCAGTTTGGCCCTTACTGCCTTTAGTGGTGATCTTCTATTTGAATCTTCTTTTTAAGGAAGTCATGTTCCTTGCATTGCTGAAAAATTTCTTCATCTTTGTCCCAGTATTTTGTATATTCAAAGTGAACATTTTCCTCCTTGCAATGTTCTTCAACTTTCTTTTGGGAATCACTTCTGTGGAAGTCCATCTCCCCAAAGTAAAAGTGCTCCAATTCTTGTACAAACTCTGTAGTTTGTTTAACCTTTGAAAATTTATAGCTTCCCAGTCTGAAAGGTATGGGAGGGTAAGCTACCTTCTTGTGTTCAAACAGAAAAATCCCTACACCATCCAGGTAAACCTGCCTGACTTCTTCTTTATGTACCACAAAATCAGTGGCATACTTGGGGAGCAAAGTAGGTTCCCTAGAGCAACCATACATTTTGATGTACATCCCCTCATCAGTGAAATAGTAATTTTCATACTCCTCGATGAATTTAAAGGCCTCCTCAGACATACAATTGCATTCTGTTAGGAAGATAAAATTATATAAAGGCATAATAAAATGTTCACAAATTTCTTTATAATGGTTGTAATATTTGTCTGCCCACAACAGCTTGTAGGTTGTGTACACAGGGGTTCTGTCCTTGTTCCACATGCACCTTAGGTATTGAAATGGTTGTGTGCATAGTATACAGTCTATTAATATGGAGCTCATGTAGAACTCAGACTTCTTCTGAGACACCCCTCCCAGAGCTGAAGAAATGAAAGCTGAGAGACTATTGGACACAATGTTTGCCCAATTGAATACAGTCCCCTAGGTGGCTACATAGAAAATAATGGGAACCCAACCCAACTTGAAACTCTTACCATGGGCTCTCCCAAAAACTCTGTTCAGCATTAATGTTATAAACCTATAAGGGGTTCTGAGAGTGGCTGTGTCATACTCCCCTGAGGGCCTAGTTTGAAAGTTCTTACCAGGTATCATCATCCTCTTTACTGTTTCAACCATGTCTAAGTTAATTTCTTTCAACCAATATTTAGTTAGGTAAAACTGGGCTAGTGGTAAGTGATAAGCTAATGAGACATAACCAGGACTGTAAGCAACATAGCCCTATTTGGCAATGTTGGCCAGAATCATAGTTGTCACATCTGCCCTAGGCAGAATCCATCCAATCACTTCAGAGCATGGCAACAGCTTAGGTCTGGTAGCTATCTTCATCAAAGAAGACTTCTCAATGTTGGCATATATCGTTAACTCTTCAAACCCGGTATTAGGCACTTCTTTGTTTGAAATCAGTCGATAGATCTCGCCCCACTTGTCGTCAGTCTCCATGTAGGTGGTGGCTCTAGTATCTTCATAAATATACTCAACCTTTGTAATAATTTCCACCTTAGGTTCCCCCTTAGGAATAGGAGCCTTTTTTTTTGTCTTTTCGACATATCTCCTTTAAATAAATTTCCCTGTCGTAAACCAAAATGCATTTAGGCTATTTGATATTTTAATCATTATTCGAAGAATGCAAAAAACTGTATAAAGAATTACCTCCTCCATATTCGCAACAGATAAAATCTATGCAAATGAAAAATCAAGAATAACTAGCAAAAACTTCTTAAAGAGTTAAGTCTAGACAATCCTAAGTCATGCCTGCAACTAACAATAATCATGCTTCATCATCACTCCTTGCTAACATGGAAAACTAGTCTGGCCAAGCATTAGACCCCCCAGCATCTCAGCGAAATAGGGTGAATTCCCATGATGGGACAAGACTTGGAATTTCCCCACGAATGGCCAAATGCAAACCCAAAAAACCGGTGTAGACAATGTAACGCTTGTCTACACCAATTTCCTAAACAATCAGACAAGGTTCGAGCCCCCATCACAACTTTGCAAAACAATTCAGGAAAAAGAAAAAACCCCCCATTTGTGAACTATCAAACTGGACCATACTACACGCTAATAGGATACAAACCAAGACATAACGACCATCTACCATGGCGGGAAAACCTAACCAAAGGACAAGACCCTAGTTCCAAAACTCAAAATAAAGGGTAAAACCATGGTTGGCCTACCTGGCAAATGAGTTGTACAGTAGACAAGGGAAATCTGAAACTCCATGGAGACACCACCCACGAACGAGGTCGCGACAGCTAGGCATGAACAGACAGTCTGAATAGATAGGGACAGTGTAAGCACAAGTTCACAGGGATAACAATAAAATAATGACCTGTCCGATATATATAGACCTTCGTAAAAAAAAGTCGACGGGAAAATGTGTATATCGGCAAGTCGAACAACTAAGGCATCAACGATTAATTCGATGAGATGCCGCAATGACAGGTGACAAAAATACTATGAATTCCATAGCATAATAAAAAGTGTCGGTGAGATACACACTAGAACTTCAGCATCGGAGCTAAAAAAAATAGCGTTGGATGACTATTTTAAAATAAAACCGGAACGACAGACATCACATGGACTAAAAATTCCGTGGACCAATAAAAATTGGAGAAAATAATAACAAATCATTGGTGAAAGAATAGCTAAAACATCGGCAAAAATCAAACCAACGGTGAAAATCAGAACATTAGTAATAACCAAACAACCAGTGTCTGATGGTTAGTCCACTCCGAAGCTGCCACGGTGGGTATCAAATAAACTACGAATTCCGCAACAATGGGGAACATTGCCGATCGGAACAGCCAAATACTAATCCCCCGATCCAAAATCAACATAATCTTGACAGCAAGAAAACAATAAACACATAGAATCGACAAGATATAAGCTTCCGTCGTAGTGCTTGCAATTCTCCATCAGAAACGGCGGCGACACAAGGTACTAATGATCCGATGGTGATGAAACAAAATGCCGAAATAAAATAAAACAAAACAAAAAGCGCATCGACGAAAAACAAAACCTTATATCGGTTCACTCGTAAGTAAATTTCTGCAATGACAGCTGCGTAGATGACTACGGCCCCGACTAATAGTTCAAAAAACCTCCGATAGTGAAAAACTGAAACCATCTTAACTTCAAAGGATTGAGTTCAAGTCAATAGAATTGGTAGGAAAATAAATTCATTCAACAATTTAACCTCAAAGATCGAAAATTGCAGCAGAAGACAAAGTAGCTCAACAATCCCAAACAATTCCAGGCAAAGTAAAATTTTAAAGGAGGGTCCCAAATTTTTTAGAAATTTGGGAAAATTGTTGCAGCTGCAACAATTGGTGACTACCTGGTGAACCCAGATCTCTGGACAATTTATTCCTTAATTAACAGACTGTTTAGCAATAAAACCAACATGTTGAATTCTTTTAGATGTCATGAATTCCCGTGATGGAAAATATACGTAATTTTAATCATTGATGATAGTCCAATTTTAGGAAAATGGAACCCAAAATCTCAAAGTCAAGATAACTCTTTTGAGGCCAGGTAGATGGGTTTCATTTTTTTTCCTCTGTCTTTGGGTAGCTTCCAGCTTGGACACCAAAGGATTGTAACTTATGGTAAACATAAATATTCATTTGTTCCTCATTCCCATGCCATTTTGCACTGTTTTGTGCTTTTGGACTTTTGTCATTTTCGAGTCCTCCTCATGCCTTTGTTTCTAAATTCTTATTCAGGCTCCTCTATCCATAGTGTCCTTTTGTGTGAGAGATGTATTTAATTTTCAGCTCACGGACGAAGAAGAACTTTTGGCAATTTTGTACTCATATGATTCAATACTTTGTTTTGATAGATATTGCTTCTTTAGGAATTTTGACTCTTGTTATCCTTTTTGGCCTTCACTTCTTGGCATGGGATCATTTATATATAATATACTGTTTACCTTGCTTCCTTTCTGTGGGTCTTTTGCTGTCACACCGTAGGACATTTTTTAAATGTGAAATGAATGGAGCCTCGAAAAGTATTCCATACCTTTTGATCTCGAGTTATTTTATAGTGATTAAGTAGGACTTCAATGTGCTCATAGCCATTTAGGAAAACTCCTTAACTAGAAGAAATTCTATCAGATGAAACCATAGTACACAGTCTGTTACTTAATGATCTCAATTAATACATAATTCTGATGCGTTCCATGTAACCAACAGTTTGCCTCTTTTATTGAACTCAAACAAAATTTAACTAAAAAAAACAAAAATGAAATAGAACAAAACAACCAAATCAATTTATTTATGTACAAAGCCATTAAGAAATTAAAACCAAGAAAAATAAAAGTTGAGAACTAAACCACTAACTGATCAGTTCTCTACCCAACCCCATAAATATGGCAACTTGTAAGTTAAGGGCTAGGCTTGACTACAAAATGAGCAAGACCTAACCATTATCTAATTCTACTGTACTTGAAGAAAACACTACATCTAGTATCTTACAATCAATCTCATCAGCCCATGAACATTGAAGGAGATCGAGCTGGGTGTCTGACATATTGCTGACTTCCTCTAATGCAAAGTTTCCCAGCTCAAGTTCAATTAGATAATTTCCCAATACAGAAGTTATTGATTCATTTTTCTCTTCCAATTGTGTGACATTATGTTTCATGTAGGGCTCTCTTAATAATTTAATCTGATTTGGGATTCCCTTCTGAGGAAACCACAAATGTGACCAATCTGAAGCAAAATACTCCTTTAATATTGCTGACCAGTCTCAATTCAAAATAAGTCCATAACCATCAGGTATGTCTGCTACCACAACATCAATGTACTAACATATATTTTTATTAGCAAATAAACGAATCAGAACATTCTCCATTTCCCCCAATACTTTCACATTGGTCCTGTCTAACTGAGTAACCTCCTAGGTAGTAGGTTTAGGATGTCCATTAATATTTTTGCAAACCACAAGTGGCATAACATTTACTGATGATCTAGAATCTACCAAACAATTGTGCACATTATGGTTCAAAATTTCCAAAGTCAAAAGGAATGGTGGGGTTTTAAACCTTGTCTTACCCCCACACTTGCTTCAACAACTTATTCGACAGGTTGGTTGTTGGTGGGAAGTTCTTCCTTTGGTCCTTCAGGTGTTTTGAGATTTTCCTTGACATTACCCACTTTGTCCTCAAAAGGTTTAGCAGGCATGTTGATCTATTTCAGATCTTGACTGCTAATGGTAAGTTTTGGTATTTCTTCGTTTGTGCTGTTTTTCTGTATCTTTTTCATATTGTCCTGAAATTTCTTAATCTTTGGAATTAGTGAAATGTCTTTATTGAGCAAGTCTTTGCTTCTTGTTGTCACTTTTTCTTCTGATATGTACTCATGTCCCAAATCACTTTCTTTTTCGGTGTCAAAAATCGAGACACAGTCCCATAAAACCATGGAATCATTCTCTTGTTTTTCTGTGGCTTTACTACCCTTTTCTTGTTCATCATTAGCCTCTGTTAATTTGGAATCCAGCAGCTGATTCATCACTAATGTCGTTGATTTTATCCATTGAGGAATTTTTTTTTCAGAATGGGGTTGTTGGTGAAAAGTGCAAAAGTTATCCATTCCTACCTCTGTTAAGTTCATTGATGCAGGACTGTGTGGATGAGGTTTAGACTGATTATTATCCTCTCTTCTCTTGTAGTAAGGCTTATAGGATTTCTGAGCTTCTTTTTCCTTTTCCAAATCTATAATCTTGTTGGAAAGCTTCTGCATCATCTTTAACATTCCTTCAAAATCATGTGATTGCTCCTCTTTAGGCTTAGACAATAATAAGGTTTTCTTCTAAAAAATTTTCTCTCCTGATTGCTCAAGATAATATTCTATGCTTTCTTTTTCAGCTTCTACTCTCTCAACTTCTTCATAAGTCTTTGATAACATAGGTTTAACTTGAGCCTTTGCAAACATAGCCAAGTTAGGTCCCAAAGCTGAGGTATAATACTCAATTAGAACTTTATCAGATGGATTATCAGTTGCAGAGAAATTCTTAAGATAAGCAGAAAACCTTTGAGTAAAACTATGCACCTTTTCTTTTCTTTCTTTTTTTAAAGCACCTAAACCTTTCATTAGTGCTGCATGGGCCTTTTGGGATGCATATTTATTTCTGAATATCCTTTCAAAAGTATCCCAGTCTGGAATTGAGTTTGTAGGTAGACCAAAATACCATGAGGCTACTGCCCCTTTCAAGGTATGTGGAAAAAGTCTGCAGACAACATCTTTGTGTTCTCTAGCCCTTGATCCTTCTATGGCCAAGTAAAATATTTGCAAATGGTCGTCTACTAAAATCCTCTCACTTGGGTCAAATTTGGGCAGCATTTTCTCAAAATCTTGAGGTAAGTCATGCAAAGGAGGTGTTAGAGGTGATCTGGCTTTCCAAGCAGGTGGTGGATTTGGTGGGTTAGGTGCCTAATTTGCATTTATGCCCACCATGAGTCTGGGTGGAGAGTGAGGTGGTGAATGAACACAAGTATTAATAGGTGAACCGTAAGGTGTATTTGGGTCCACTTGATTCAAAGGTTGAACAACTTCCTGTAATGTTTTTTCTACCAACTCTTCCAAATATCCAACCAACACTGAGTCTTCCAATACATGACGGTCTTTTTTCTTATACTCTCTTATGGGTAAATTAGGGATAATCAGTAACCCTCCAATACCTTTCACATAAGCCCTGGTATGTCTTCTCAAATCATTAAAAACTTCGTTATCAACAGAATACAAGTGTTCCTTCCACTTCTCTTCAGGAATCGAATTGGGAAATGAACTACTTTCTGAACTATCACTGGTGGAGTAATTTTGAGGAAATGAGTTTCCTCAACCAGCCATGCACTGGTGGCCCTCCTTCTAGCGCCAAAAATTGTTGATTCCTAGGAAATTGCAGGTGACAACAACAAGGGATTCTCCCCAGTAAATGTTCCCAACTAGCCTGTTACTGTGTTGTATGGGAAATCCGTCCGGCTTGTGGTCCAGCTACCATAGGTCAAGTAACAAAAATAAAAGGTTTTACCGGTTGTGGCACGGGCCACCGTGTATATTTTTGTGTTTTATTTTTAATTATGATATGCAAGTGCCTATCTAAAATGCAGATTGATAAAGAATACAAGGAGCGGTCACAATGTGATGCGCAGGTTCTTACCTCTCGTCTTAAACTCTCTCGCATCTAAATCACACACAGCAAGAAACTAAAACTAACTATGTAACTGTCCCTAGGGAGTGAGATTATCATTTAGTGAGTAATGTATTACTGTTCATGCATTAAGAGAAATCACAGGTAGCTGTTCTTATTTCAGAACACATAAACATGAATAGATAGATGAACAACAAGATAGATCATTGTTTGTGAAAACATTCATTACTCATAGTGGAAATTATCATAAAATAAACCATAGAACATTTATACAAGAACATAGGTTCAACAAGTTAGAACGATCTCGCAGTTAATGAATAAAATCTGAAATTGAAATAGTTCCCCTTCAACATCATCCATTGCACAGCATTTGAACATTCCACCAAAGCTTTCTCCAATAGGAAAAATGGTAATTTTCTATTGCAAAATGAAATAGTTCCTCTTACAACATGTTCTCACAAGTCTAACTAGGAAAAATTCCCTCTCCTATCTAATTTTCCTATACTTATACTACAAGCAAACTCTTGGGATGCCCCTCAGTGACCTTTGGGCTCCTCAACCGTTTCAACTCCCAAGAAAATTTCCCTATAGTGAGTGCTCATACATTTTACAATATATTACATTTGAAACAAACTAATAGAACACTTTTAAGTAGAGGGCCCTGCTTGATGATTTAGGAACTTTTTCAATGCTTGGGCTTCTGATGCTATGCCCTCGAACTCCGAAGGCTCAAGAAAAGGAATGTTGATTTCAAACTTTGCAGCCTGATTTTTTATCACTTCAATTCTTGCTGAGCTTAAGCGTAACTGATCCTCAAGCAACTAGACACTGACTAATGAATGAGATACTTCATTCTTCAAGATTTTCCCATCCAGGACCTTGACTTGCCCAATCCTCTACTCATCCTCATGATATCTGCTCTCTAGCATTCCTGTGAAAAGCTCATGCTCTGGAAATGTGTATAATCTTTGTTCAGCAACCACTTGACATCGGTTGTAGGTGATCAAAACCATTCTGCAATACTCAGTGCAAGCTCCTCTTGTTTTATTCACAGCCTTCTTGAACTCCTCTGCTGTATTTATTGTGAATTCCAACAAGTCATAATCCTACTTTAAGCTTTGTTGATCTTTGGCTGGTAAATCTACAGGAATTTCTTCATTGGCTTCCATCCTTCCTATCCTTCCAGTCGGGACTTCCAAAAATGTCATGAGACCTATCTACAAAATACAATGTAGTCTCCAAAATTTCCTTTAATCTATTATCTACCTGCAATATCTTGCATCTTTCCTCTTCATGTTAGTTTTTCAAAATTTAAGCTAGCATTATGTTAAGATCTTTTCACTGAGAGAATATCAAGCACATCAATCACATAAGCACATCACAAGAGACAAGAGACACAAATATTTTAGGAGGGGAAACCATAAATGGAGAAAACCCCTCAACTTCCTCTAAGATAGTATCACCACAAGATGTGATCCCAAAATAGTAAGATGACCTCCCAACACAACAGCAGCCTTCTGTCTTCTGTCAAGCCAAAGTATTTCCTTCTCCAAAGGTGCGCCACACTTGAGAGAGCAAGTGATGCAATTCACAAGTGATAAATAGAGAGACTCTCACTCTCTATTTATATTCTTCCGTTGACTTGAAGTGCACTCAACCATGTAGGCTTAACTTACAATTACTTACTCGAGCCTACACCTTAATTAGTGTATAATAACCCAAGTGCCCCGAAACTGTGGGGACTTACCTAATGACTTGACAAGACTTATTTGCATTAATAATCCTCCCGATCGGAACATCGGGGTAAGACAATATGACTCAAATACATAATAGAAACATCCTGGAATAAACATCGGGTTACAATATATAAAATACATATAAGAATACATTTCGAAGTTACATATACATCAACACTCCCTCTTAACTAGGAAGGTATTCTTTCGACACAATTTTCAGCACTGGTATTCTTCTCTGTATCAACTGGAACATCTTCGTCTTTGAGTCATCTTCTCTTCAAGTCATCTTCGTCTTCAAGTCATTTGGGTCTGGATCATCTCTCGATCTGGATCATCATAAAATGGCAACACTGGATCTAGATCATCACTCGATCTGGATCGACATCACTGGACTGGATCTGGATCATCACTCGATCTCGATCACCACTGCTGGATCTGGGTCATCACTCGATCTGGATCTCTCGGAGTCATCATAACTGGATCTGGATCATATCTCGATCTGGATCTCCACTGGTCATCATCATGTGTATACTATCTCGTCACAGGAAGTTCTACAGAGCTAGTCCTTTTTCATGCTGGATGTACCATCTACTCAGAGCTAGTCCTTTTTCATACTAGATGAGTCTTCACAGAGCCATCCCTTTTTCATGCTGGATGTGGCATCCACACAGAGCCATTCCTTTTTCATACTAGATGTGTCTTCCCAGGGCTAGTCCTTTTTCATACTAGATGAGGCATCACAGGGCTGGTCCTTTTTCATACCAGATGTGGCATCACAGAGCTGGTCCTTTTTCATACCAGATGTGGCATCCTCACAGAACTAGTCCTTTTTCATAATAGATGTGTCTTCCCAGAGCTAGTCCTTTTTCATACTAGATGAGGCATCACAGGGCTGGTCCTTTTTCATACCAGATGTGGCATCACAGAGCTGGTCCTTTTTCATACCAGATGTGGCATCTAGACCATGTAAGGAACCTAATCCTCTCACCATGTCACTGCCCTTACATCCAACCATGGAAGGAACCAATCCTCTCACCATGTCGGAATGGCACAATCCCATCCAGGCAGGAGCCACCTCTGCCACAATGATGGAAGAAACTCACCCACAATGAGGAGATATTTTTGCACTTACATCTAACATGGAAGGAACTAAATCCTTTAGCCATGAATAGAATGGCACTACCCTTACATCTGACCTACTCGTCAGAATGGATCTCAATCTCAACACTCATATCTGACATGGAAGGAACTGAATCCTCTCACCATGACAGAATGGCTCAGCCCTTACATCTGACCTCCTCGTCAGAATGGATTTGGGACACATCACTGTCTCTGGGAGGAATCCTCGATCTAGAGAACACCAAGTCTCTCTCTGAAGTACTCGAACTTCAGCCTAGCCAATGGCTTCATCAATACATCAGCTATCTGTTCCTCCATCGCAACATACAAGAGCTTCACTGCTCCTCTCTGCACCATATCCCTGATATAGTGATACTTGATCTTGATATGCTTCGACTTGTCATGGAACACTGGATTCTCTGACAACTTCACGCAACTCTGGTTGTCACAAGTAGCATCCAACTTGAGATCAAATATATCAGACAGTAGCTTCTGCAGCCATACTGCCTCAAAACTAGCTGAACAAGCTGCGACATACTCTGCTTCAGCTGTACTCAGTGCCACACAGGATTGCTTCCTGCTAAACCAAGAGATCACACCTGATCCCATACTGAAGCAACATCCTGAAGTACTCTTCCTGTCGATGGCACTGCCTGCCCAATCAGAATCAACATAACCCTCCAGGTTAATCTTCTGATTCGCATCATACTTGAGCCCATAATCAACTGTACCCCTGTATGCTTTGCAACCATCAGGTGAACCTATCTCAATGTGTTCTCAACAAATCAAATATCTGGTCTCAGGTACATCAAGGACCCAATCATCTAACAATACATCATAGCATCAACCGTCTCTAATGAAGCATCACTCAATAGCTTCATGTTCGGTGCCATAGGTGTGGTCATGCAGTCCATACTCCTGAACCTCTTCAGGATCTCCACTGCATACTTCCCTTGTCCAAGGAAGATTCCATCTGCACTCTGCCACACCTCCATACCTAGAAAATAGTGTATCGACACATAACAGGAGCATCATTGGTCTTCCGCCTTCAACCTTGAAGCAAAGGTTGGAATCCACTTTACTCTCAATAAAGCCTAGAGTCATCAGTAATCTGCTCATCCTGTTGTACCATGTTGAACCTCAAGATATTCTGTAGTCACTCCCTCTGAAGTGGAGCATCATACTCCCTCTGTCTTCTATGCTCTATGCACTGAAAATATTATGTACCGAAGTGACAAGTAGCTTCCTATGCTACTAGTATTCTATGCATCCATCTAGTGTATAGAATTTCATCTTCAACCTTTTAGCCAAGGTTAAGATCTTCATCAATCTCATCATGTATTTGTTTCAACTCTTACTGGCTGCAAATGTCTCTTCGTAGTCTAGGCCTTCCTTTCGTGAGAAGCCTCATTCTACGAATCTTGCTTTGTATCCCACCATGTTTCCATCTACTGCATGATGGAACTATGAACTTCTCTTCAGGTCTCGATACTATGCCCTGACATCATTCTTCTTGAATTGGTCTTCCCTTTCTTCTTGGTGGATGGAAGGTTCTGCATCAATGATGTCACTGCACTCGTCATATTATTCTTTATCTTTGAACTATCGTCACTTGTTCTTTGGAACAAGTCTTCATTCTTCTTTGCTTGTAGGCGATTATGTATGCGATCTTTCCTACAAGTCAAATGCAATTGTATGGTTAGAAACATTTCATAAGGAATATTTATACTGGCAAACACTTATGCATAAATATATGATCATGCAACTAATTTAGCCAATACAACATTCATCCATATCTCATTGAAACTTTCTAGATGCCTTCCATCTCTACCAGGACAACATTGAGATTGTGCACTAATCCAATATGTCAGCAAAGAGGTTTCATTCTAGATAAGTAATAATGGAGAATTTGTATAGCCCCATGAGTTACTTACCCATCACATGCATATTAGTAGTATTCTGTCATTAATGCAAACATCCTATCATGCATAATACAATAACCGAATATAAACAAATGCATAACAAAATAATATAATGAAATGACAATTGAATACTTATCTTTATTTGTTTCGATGGTAGACTCCTTCTTGAGCCTTCAGCTTCATCGTCTTCTTCATTCATAATAGCATTGTTTCTTATCCAAAAGCTAAGGTGGATAAGAAGTTCTTCAAGAGTTGAGTTCTTCATATTCCTCATTGCTTGAGGGATCTTCTTTGGATGGAAATAGCTTGATCTTCAGTTGCTCCCATCTTCTCTTCTCTTCTTATGATTCGAGCTTCTTCTTCTTCACGGAGTCTTCTGAAATTAATCACTTCCTTCTCGAACACATTCCTTGAATGAATGAATTCTACGATCCTGGGAGGCCATTCAAGGTGGCCATCACCACTTTTGCATTCTTCACTTTTTCTTTTAACGCTTCAATTTGTTCTTTGATTTGAGAGACTCTTATGACTGCATGGTCTCTGCATTCTAGATCTTCACATTCTTCAACTGGATTCTTTAGGTCATATTCTGATTTTGTTCTTCCCTTCAAATAGCTTGAGATTCAGGAAGACCTTTAATAGCTTTGCTTGCAATAGGTAGTGCTCTGTAATGCACATGTGCAAGCCTTCTATGTCAAAGCTCATTTGGCTCTACTGTGTCATGGATCAAGGCTTGTTCTGGATGTCCCTTCAATTTATACAAGCCTCCTTCTTGTTCTTCAATCACTACCGCATCATCGATAGTATTTCCTTTTGGTCACATGATGACTTGACCATCTATGAATGCAGCCCGCATTC
>LPNX011204235.1:1197920-1213347 GCA_001517045.1 Pseudotsuga menziesii
ATATTTTAGATCTGATTGGATGAACAGACAGATCTCTTCAAATGGAGCTGTCCAATGTACTCCTTTTCTGAAAACAGTGGAGGGAAGCTCCCGGAAAAGGAAGCCCTAATTTTCTGATTTCTTCTGCAGAAATTCCTGTTACTGTTTCTGTGATATCTCCTAACGTACTGATCCTCTATGTCATAAATTTCTCACTGAGGTAACCTCGCATGTCCCTGATCCAAAACCATAGGTTTCATCAGAATTCGTTTCACCATTTAGGATTTATGATCCTTTTCCCAAGGTGACCTGTTACAGGACTGTTCAGAACAACGAAGTTGTACGGCCTTCCACGTGTCCCTGATTCATCTTCTGAGTCTGATCTTCGTATCATAGAAATTAAAGTCTGTGCCCTTTCTAGAACATCTTTAGGAATTCCATTTGGACCTCTTTAGCCCAAGATATTGCAATTTTCTCCAGGTATCCTGTTTATGGATGATTTCTGGAAGAGGCTAGAACCCTAACTTTGAGAGATCATATCTCCCCGAATACAGCGAATCTGAGGCTGAGATGCTGACAAAGTGTTTATCAGGATTTTATCTTCGGCCCCTGGAATTTTCATCTTTTGATACTTCTCCAATCTCGGAATATAGCGACTATACCAAAACTTAGCAGTTTTAGTATTTAGGGTTTCTCCTAACTCAGGGTCAAACTAGGGTTTGACTTTCCTGGAGTTTCACCCAACCAAATTTCTTGATCCAGGTCTCTAAAATTTGGTTTTGATGAGGATAATAACCCTATGTTGGTCTCACTCAAAAATTCCTCTTCTGTAGAAAGCCCTAATTTCCACATCGAAACTGAAAATGCTTGAAATTGAATTCCGCATCGACAGAAAGATGCACCCTTCAATGGAGAGTCATCTTAGCATACTTTTGCTGAAAATCTGTGGAGGAAGATCCAAAAAATAGGAAGCCCTAGTTTCTGTAGCTACACAATGTCTTCTTCTGATACCATGTTAGTTTTTCAACATTTAAGCTAGCATTATGTTAAGATCTTTTCACTGAGAGAATAACAAGCACAGCAATCACATAAGCACATCACAAGAGACAAGAGACACAAATATTTTAGGAGGGGAAACCATAAATGGAGAAAACCCCTCAACTTCCTCTAAGATAGTATCACCATAAGATGTGATCCCAAAATAGTAAGATGACCTCCCAACACAACAGCAGCCTTCTGTCTTCTGTCAAGCCAAAGTATTTCCTTCTCCAAAGGTGCGCCACACTTGAGAGAGCAAGTGATGTAATTCACAAGTGATAAATAGAGAGACTCTCACTCTCTATTTATATTCTTCCGTTGACTTGAAGTGCACTCAACCATGTAGGCTTAACTTACAATTACTTACTCGAGCCTACACCTTAATTAGTGTATAATAACCAAAGTGCCCCGAAACTGTGGGGACTTACCTAATGACTTGACAAGACTTGTTTACATTAATAATCCTCCTGATCGGAACATCGGGGTAAGACAATATGACTCAAATACATAATAGAAACATCCCGGAATAAACATTGGGTTACAATATATAAAATACATATAAGAATACATTCCGAAGTTACATATACATCAACACTTCAATAGACACCTGTAGCTGGTGAATTGTTCTTCTTTGGGCTAGGACATGCTCTCTAAGAGGCTAAATATCAATTTGTTGTTCACCGACCTCTTTCAATGATGCTGTTAATGAAGCAATTTGTCCTTCAAAATATGTTGCCTGTGCTTGGAATTGATTTTCTTTCTCATCCATGATAGCCCTTTGTGTTTCCAACTCCCAAACTTTGCTTTTCAGTTGGTCTTTTTCTGCATTAAGATTGTCATATGTTGTTTTGAGTCCATCCCTTTTTGTTCTCAGCTCCTGATATTCTTGCTATAACCTCCACAATTTTGATAGGTTATTCTGAGCATCACTTCCCATCTTTTCAATGGAAACTTCCAAAGTCATCATGTTTGCCTAGGGGGAGTGAAGTTCTACTTTTGAAGTCTTCACTTCATTTCGCATGGCTTCAAACTTTCTCTTTAATCTGTTGCCTTCTTCCCTTTCCTTTCTCATGGTGTCCTTTAATTGAGTTGCAATTTTCCTTTATTTCTCAAGGTCTGTCATTAGTCAATCCACATTGTCTTCAGTGGCGTGGATTAATGCTGCTCTAGCTTTGACTGTCAGTCTTGGATATTTTATTGTCCCATGCACCAAGGTTTTATCAGTGACCATCATCCCTAATTGTCCACCTGTTTCAACCTTCTTCTCGGTCCTTTTTACAATCCTCTTCTTTTCTTTGTCATAAAAAATGGTTCTAAAATCTGGGACTTCTTCTCCTTTATTCTGCTCAAAAGGTATCAGCCTCAATTCAGAAACAACAACCTGCCCTATATTGCTGCCAGTAGTTGTAGCAGGCTCTTAAGAATCAGGACCATCTTGATCTTGTACTTCTTGAATGTCTGCTGGGTCAGAAGTTTGTTGGTTTGTTGTGGATCCTATCAACTTCATATTTTCAGCTTCTTTCTTCTTCTGCTCTTCATATTCTTTCTTCATTCTTTCTTCTTATTCCTTGTTTGCAGCTTCCTCGGCATTCTTTGCTACTTCTTGTTCATCTTTCTTCCTTTCTTCTTCTTCACTCTTAAGCCAACTCTTGGCTTCCTGTGCTAGCTTCCTAGCATCCTCTTCTCTTTTCCTAGCCTCCTCTTCATCAGCTTTCTTCTGTTCAGTTTGTCCCTTACTTCCTTTAGTGGTGATATTCTATTTGAATCTTATTTTTAAGGCAGTCATGTTCCTTGCATTTCAGAAATTTTATTCGTCTTTGTCCCAGTAGTTTGTATATTCAAAGTGAACATTTGCCTCCTTCCAATGTTCTGCAACTTTCTTTTGGGAATCATTGATGTGGAAGTTCATCTCCCCAAAGTGAAAGTGCTCCAATTCTTGTACAAACTTAGCATTTTGTTTAACCTTTGAAAATTTATAGCTTCCCAGTCTGAAAGGTATGGGAGGGTAAGTTTCCTTCTTGTGTTCAAACAGAAAACTCCCTACACCATCCAGGTAAACCTGCCTGACTACTTCTTTATGTACCACAAAATCATTGGCATACTTGGGGAGCAAAGCAAGTGCCCTAGAGCAACCATACATTTTGATGTACATCCCCTCATCAGTCAAATAATAATTTGCATACTCCTCGATGAATTGAAAGGCCTCCTCAGACATACAATTGCATTCTGTTAGGAATATCAAAGTATATAAAGGCATAATAAAATGTTCACAAATTTCTTTATAATGGTTGTAATATTTGTGTGCCCACAATAGCTTGTAGGCTGTGTACACAGGGGTTCTATTCATGTCCCACATGCACCTTAGGGCTGGAAACGGCTAGGTGCATAGTATACAATCTATTAATATGGAGCTCATGTAGAACTTAGACTTCTTCTGAGACACCCCTCCCAGAGCTGAAGAAATGAAAGCTAAGAGATTGTTGGACACAATGTTCACCCAATTGAATACAGTCCCCTGGGTGGCTACATAGAAAATAATGGGAACCCAACCCAAATTGAAACTCTTACCATGGGCTCTCCCAAAAAATCTGTTATACATTAATGTTATAAACCTATAATGGGTTCTGAGAGCGGCTGTGTCATACTCCCCAGAGGGACTAGTTCGAAAGTTTTTACCAGGTATCATCATCCTCTTTACTGTTTCAACCATGTCTAAGTTAATTTCTTTCAACCAATCTTCAGTTAGGTAAACCTGGGCTAGAGGTAAGTGATAAGCTAATGAGACATAACTAGGACTATAAGCAACATAGCCCTGTTTGGCAGTGTTGGATAGAATCATAGTTGTTACATTTGCCCTAGGTAGAATCCATCCAATCACTTCAGAGCATCGAAACAACTCAGTTCTAGTAGCTATCTTCATCAAGGCAGACTTCTCAATGTTGGCGTATATCGTTAACTCTACAAACCCGGTATTAGGCACTTCTTGGTTTGAAATTAGTCGATAGACCTTGACCCACTTGTAGTCAGGCTCCACGCCAGTGGTGGCTCTAGTATCTTCATAAATATACTCAACCTTCATAATAATTTCCACCTTAGGTTCCCCCTCAGCAACATGAGCCTTTTTTTTGTCTTTTTGACATATCTCCTTTAAAGAAATTACCCTGTCATAAACCAAAATGCATTTAGGTTATTTGAGCTTTTAATCAATATTTGAAGAATGCAAAAAACTGTATAAAGAATTACCTCCTCCATATTCGCAACAGCTAAAGTATATGCAAATGAAAAATCAAGAATAACTAGCAAGAAATTCTTAAAGAGTTAAGTCTGGACAATCCTAAGTCATTCCTGCAGCTAACAATAATCATGCTTCATCATAACTCCTCGCTAACACAGAAAACTAGTCTGGCCAAGCATTAGACCCCCAGGCATCTCAGCGAAACAGGGTGAATGCCCGTGACGGGACAAGACTTGGAATTTCCCCGCGAACGGCCAAATGCAAACCCAGAAAAATCGGTGACAACATAACACTTTTCTGCACCGATTTCCTAAAGAATCGGACAAGGTTTGAACCCCCATCACGGCTTTGCAAAAAAACTTAGGAAAAATAAAAAAACCCCCGTCTGTGAACTGTCAAACTCGACCATACTACACACTGATAGGATACAAACCAAGACATAACGACCATCTACCACGGTAGGAAAACCTAACCAAAGGACAAGACCCTTGTTCCAAAACTCAAAAGAAAGGGTAAAACCATGGTTGGCCTACTTGGAAAATGAGCTATGCACTCAACAAGGGAAATGCGAAACTCCATGGAGATGCCACCCACGAATGAGGTCTCGACAGCTAGGCACGAATGCACAGTTTGAATCGATAGGGACAGTGTAAGCATGAGTTCACAAAGATAACAATAAAATAATGACCCGTCCCATATATATACACCTTGGTGAAAAACAGTCAGCGAGAAAATGTGTATATCAGCAAGCGAAACAACTAAGGCATCGACAATTAATTCGATGAGACGCCACAATGGCGGGCGACAAAGATACTATGAATTCTGTAGCACAATAAAAAGCATCGGCGAGATACACACTAGAACTTCAGCATTGGAGCTAAAAAAAAAAATAGCGTCGGATGACTAGTTTAAAATAAAACCGCAACGGAGGACGTCACATAGACTAAAAGTTCTGTGGACCATTAAAAATCGGAGAAAATCATAACAAACCATTGGTGAAAGAATAGCTAAAACATCGGTGAAAATTAGAACATCGGTAATAACCAAACAACCCATGTCAGATGGTTAGTCCGCTCTAGAGCCGCCACGACGGGTATCAAATAAACTACAAATTCCTTGACAACGAGGAACAGCGCCAATCGGAACAGCCAAAGACGAATCCCTCGATCCAAAATCAACATAATCCTGATAGTGGGAAAACAATAAACCCATAGAATCAACAAGCTATAAGCTTCCATCATAGTGCTTGCAATTCTCCATCTGAAACGATGACAACACAAGGTACTAATGATCCGACGGTGATGAAACAAAACACCGAAATAAAATAAAACAAAACAAAACAAAAAGCACATCGGTGGAAAACAAAACCTTGGATTGGGTCACTCGTAAGTAAGTTTCCGTAATGGCGGCTGCGTAGATGACTACGGCCTCGACTAATAGTTCAAAAAACCTCCGATAGTGAAAAACCGAAACCATCTTAACTTCAAAGTATCGATTTCAAGTCAACAGCAACGGTAGGAAAATAAATTCATTCAACAATTTAACCTCAAAGATAGAAAATTGCAGCAGAAGGCAAAGTAGCTCAACAATCCCAAACAATTCCAGGCAAAGTAAAATTTTAAAGGAGGGTCCCAAATTTTTTAGAAAATTGGGAAAATTGTTGCAGCTGCAACAAGTTATTAGACTATCCTAGAGAAGTCAACCCTAGGTAAGTTATTGTAAGTCGGGGCAATAGTCCCCACCATTGTGTTAAGGTTAACCCTCCTTTTTGATAGGAGGGGCAAAGTTCCCACAAGTTGTGGGGCACTAGGGTTATTAGACTCTCCTAGAGATGTCGGCCCTAGTAATTAATTGTTAAGTGGAGCCTACATGTTGAAGTGGACATCAAGTGAATGAAAGAATATAAATAAAGAGTGAGCCTCTCTATTTATCAAACACACACTCACTCACTAGGGTGCATGAGTGAGATAGGAGAATCTCTCTCAAGTGTGAGAGAGAGAACAAGCTATGGAGATCATCTTTTATGTTTTCAGGTTTTACTACTACCATTGGTTCTCATTCTATCTCGAAGGAAGTTGCGGAGTTTTATCCTTTATGGTTTCCCCGAGGAAAATTCTTTGTGTCTCTTATCCCTTGTGTTTATTGATGTGCATGCTATTCTCTCAATTAAAGATCCTAAGATAATGCTAGCTTGAATGATAAAAATCTAACAAAAGGATACTTTGATTAATTTTTCTAATGTTGATAATATCCCCCATTCAATCCTTGATCAAGATGAATTGGTCCAATTCTTGAGTTTAAATGATCACAATGAATCTTGTCCTTATAAAGTGAATAATAACCTTGTTCCAAATTTTGAAATTATTCATGGAATAAAGAGCATCATTTATTTGAAATCCCTTCTCATCAAATTCCAAGGTCAATTATTATAAACTATATGGGAGAAAACACATATTTTAAATCCACCCTCCCATCCTATCTTTTGGATTTTTCTTGTAAAGTTTCAAGTTCGAGCCAAGATTTCGCTTTCAATATTTGTAGTCAAGAGTCTCAATATTATCATATGTTTGGTGGTGAGGTGCTTCATATCCCTTTCCATATATCCCTGATCAATGACATATTTCAATTTATTAATCCCTTTAACTAGTGGCTAGAAAAGTTGTATAAAGACCAGTTCCATCTTTTCTCAATTTTCGAGCAACAAGTGGGGATAATCTCAATCTCAATTTTATTAATCTCCAATTTATCCCTGATTTTTGCTACCATCGATCCTAAAGTGAAAAAAATTGAGTATCATATCCTGTTAATTGAGGAAAACAAAGGTATTCAAGTATAAAAAATGAGGAGCTCACAGGAATACATGAACCAAGACAAAACTCACAAATAGATCTCATAAACAGTTTACTCAGTATTGATATGAAACAATGCAAAAAATGGCTTGTAGATATATAATGCTTTCATTAATAAAAAAAGGTAAATGGATACAATCTAGATGATGTTTACAATGTAATACATCGGTATTAATAAATAGACAATTCAAATACATGAGAGTAAATTCGAATTGATTGAGTCATTCTAACTGTATGGATAACTGGACATGTCTAAATCACTATCGGAGGCTAACTAGTTAGCTCCAGTTGTCTAAATCAGTGGCTCAATCGGTTAGAATTAGTTAAACTAGTCCAACTGAATGTAACTGGATGTAGCTAAATGTAGCTAAATGTAACTAAATGTAACTGGATGTAACTGAATGTAACTGACTCATAACTAGGCTTGACTAGTCACCAACTGAACTCAACTGAAGGAGGTTGATTTCGGCACACCCAGTGGCTCCTAAATTGTAGGGATTGGTCTAGGAGGTGCCTAAAGTGATGCATGCAAGTGAATTCAATGGAATTTAGCCTCAATTAGTGTTCCCCACACTCTAGTAACTGGTACATGTGGCCCAATCAGGTCATGTGGACCCAATGGTACTAGTGACTCAATAATGACTAAAAGGACTCCTAATTTAGGCATAATTGGCCAATTTGGACAAGGGAGGATTATAATCCTAAAAACCCCTCTGAATGCTAACTTGGAAAATCTATGGGCACTAGTAACTAAGATCAAATATTACCCATTACAGCTAAAAGGTAACTACTTAATACAAATAAGGAAACGGGGAAAAAACTCATGGGAAAAGTACCCCCCCCCCCCTCAAACTAAGCAGGTAGAATCAGGATTCAAGATTCTTCTTCTACGCACAGGTATCTTGGGGAATAGCATGTAAACTTCTCCATAAAAAATAAATCATTATGTATGGAGGACTATTCCTCTTTGGAAGAAGAATAATGTGCTCAACTGAATTAGAAATATAGACAGTTGCTGGATGAAAACCGGACCCATGTAGAGCAACTAAAATAAACTGATAAGAGATCAAAAGTGCTTGAGAATTCAAACCATGTGAGGAAAACCCAAACAACTGATATATTGCATCCTTTAACAGAAATCCATGTGAGCTAATATCAGCTCCAAGTGTTAGGAGCAAGTGTCTAGGTGGATGCAGAATGTCTCCCTCTTTACTAGTTCTGTGAGGAAATGAGCATGTGATAAAAGGTAGATAAGACCTGGGACTGTGGAGAGAGAATTCTTGAGCTCCATAATCTGATATATCTTCAAAAATAACTAAGGAATCACAAAATACAATACCATCAACCTTATAAGAGGAAACTAACATCAAATCCCCAGCAACAAATTTGAAGAAGACTTGTGGTACTTGATTTGTCACACCAAAATTAATGAGACCAGCTACACGCATGAATGAAGGATATTGAAAATTAAAATTCAAACCAGATAATATCATATTGGATCAAAATAAGATAATATCAGATACAAATAGGTTCATATCAAATCCAAAAGTGTGATCCACCGAGATGGTAGATGCACAATTTTCTCCTTCTTCAAAATTTTGAATATTGGTGCATGCAATCCTGTAGGAATCTGTTGGAAGATATAGATCAAGGAAAGTGAATGGATCACTCCTAAAATATGATAATATTTCCAAAATATCTAAATATTTACTTATTTTCACACCAAAAGCAACATTAGAGGGAGAGAAATCGAACTCCTCTTCACTTTCAGAAGCAATCACTAGCAATTTTTTCACAAAATTTAAAGGAAAATCACCGAAGAATGTTTGCATAGAAGTGTAACAAAGTTTTTCTTCAATATCAGAGATTCGAATGTCTTCTTATGTATCAGATATATGAGACTATGAGATATTAGAGATCTCATAAACTTTTGGAGCAGCAGGAGAAGGAGTCACTGCAAGGAGACTTTCTTCAATTCGGATTGGTTGTGTAGAAGATTCTGCTTCTTTTTCATTTTGAACAAATTCATCAGAGAGAGTAGAGGTCGAGAATTTTGAATTAAGAAATATTGTGGTGGTGGGTGTGGTCTACAAAGTGATATAATGATACTCCTTCTGCTTGGCAAAGGTTTTATCCAATTTTGTCTAGAGATCCGTTGGGTATTCTACAGATTTAATGAGGTAGCGCAAGCTTGGAGAAAGTGCCAGACATATTGTTCCAAAGGATCCATCACAGTCATTTAGCCAGTCATTCTCATTCCCATAAGACTCTTTACTAATTCCAATAGACACCTCATAGAGATATTTTCTATTTATAGATGCAATCATCTTCAACTTCCATTTTGAATATCTTGTGGATGGAATAAGAAGAGGAACTGATAATTTTGAATCCATATGAAATTGTACCTGCAATTACAAAAAAAAACAAAGTAAGGTCGAACATCCTGCACTTTTGGAGTTTGCTTCACACCCGACTTAGTTAATCAAGCAAGTTTGATCAACAATTTCTTTGCCCATGAATTATGTGGTAAACTCTTCGCTTTTGGTGTAGAGATGGAATTTTTTGAGTTTTTTTGTTCAAATTGCTTTGATCCAACATGAAATCTATAGAAGGAGAAATGCCTTGTCCTGCCGAGGCTCTGACACCATATAAAAATTGAGCTCATGGGAATCTATGAACCAAGACAAAACTCACAAATAGATCTCATAAACAATTTACTCAGTATTGACATGAAACAGTGCAAAAAAAGGCTTGCAGTTGTATAATGCTTTCATTAATAAAAAAAACCTAAATGGATGCAATCTTGATGATGCTTACAATGTAATGCACTGGTATTAATAACTAGAAAATTTGAATACATGAGAGGAAATTATAATTGATTGACTCAGTCTAACTGTATGGATAATTGGACATGTCTAGATTACTATCAGAGCCTAACTATTTAGCTCCAGCTGTCTAAATCAGTGGCTCAATCAGTTAGAATACATTAAACTAGTCTAATTGAATGTAACTAAATGTAACTGACTCATAACTAGGATTGACTAGTCCCCAATTTAACTCAACTGGAGGAGGTTGGTGTCGACACTCCCAGTGGCTCCTAAATTGTAGGGATTGGTCTAGGAGCCGCCTAAACTGATGAATGCAAGTGCAGTCAGTGGAAGTTAGCCTCAATTAGTGTTTCCCACACTCTAGTAACTGGTACATTTGGCCAAATTAGGCCATGTGGACCCAATGGTACTAGTGGCTCAATAATGGCTGAAAAGACTCCTAATTTAGGCATAATTGACCAATTTGTACAAGGGAGGATTATAATCCTAACATCAAGGAGGGTTTAATTAAGTGTTGTATTCTTTTCTCCCATCAATTTTAAAATATAAATTGCATTATTTTTATGACCCTATCGGTGTATTGATGCATGAAATTGGTAAGAATCATATCAACCTTTGCATGATCTCATCTTTCATTGTTCTAATCTTTCTTTGATATCAAGAAACAAGTTAAAGTGGACTCAACTTTCGTTTACATTATTTATAAACCATCTTTGACTTGTTTTATCATTAACTATAAAGAAAGACAAATTGACCATTTCAGTGAGTGGATACAATGGATTTATGATTTTACTTAGCACTTGTCTGACTAGCTAGAGTAGGGTAGGTAGGATGAATAAGCTCTTTGAGCAATAGTTAATGTTTCTTTCTTGTCTAGCTTTAGTGTGTGGTTGCTTTCTTTTTCATTCCATTCTTTAGCTAGAATTTCATTTCAGATGATTAGTTAAATTCTTATTTCAGCATTGTCAATTAATATTCTTTAGTTTATATATATGTGTGGTGGGGGGAGGGGGCGCTAGTGACGTTAGGTATGTGAGATTGATATAGCGTTTGCATGATGCATGCACATGTATTTCATTGTTGAGGAGCATAGATGGAAAATATGTAGATATTTGGATGCACTGAGAGTTATTGTGGACTAGAGATGTTGAGGTTCTCAAGCGCTCTCTCAATTAGAACACTTGTCCCAGTTGGACCCAGATGTTATCACATAATTTGTAGTTGGGAGCTACAACTTATTTTTGCAAACTAGATTGTCAATTATGATCCTCGTACTTACACTTGAGATGGATGAGTGTTAGATCTTATCATTAGTGGATGATCATATATTATTATTAGCAGTTGGATTATTCAAGTGCAACAATTATGGGGCCACCATAGTCATGTTGATCTCTATTCATGACATCCCTTTTTATGTGTATTCAAACCTTAGTTTACTAGGGCAGAGCAATCAGTTGGATGTACTTTTCCTTTCCATGCATACATAGCAGTGATGGTGTAGATGGATAGTATGTGCAACAACATGTTTTGAGTGGGTATATTTCATGAGGTATATGATGGATTTCATAACTTGTATTGGCATATTGAGTATGCTTGGTTATTTTCATGTATTGGTGATCATGCTATTTTATTTGGTTGATATAGTGGGTATTTCATTTGGAATGATACAGTGACTATTGTGTTATGTTTCTTTGAATTATTTTCTTTCGGTTAATCCATATGTAAAAAATAGATCAGTTCCCCCTCTCCTATTTTTCTATCATAATCCTACTCCATTTTTTAGTTGCTTCTATTCAAAGCTTAAAATCCTTTGAATTCAACTTGAATGATTAACAGAAGGACCTCCCCCTATTTGATCTCTTTGTTTGGAAAACCTCCATTTTTTTAAGTGTCTCGCCTTTGAGGTGTTTGTATTTGTATTCAATCCTATTGATCTCTTTCATATTGCACCTAGGGTGATTGAGTGAAAATAGGTTGCCTTGTGCCACCAAAAATGTATCCTCTAGACTAAAAACAAATTCTCCATCCTTGAAATAGTTAGTGGTCAAAGGAGTATATGAGCATCTTGCAATGATTCTACTTATTTGTAAAAGGAAAGTGGTGAGGCGACTCTTCCAAGGCCATGGATGCTCGTTGGTAGTGAGGCAACGTCCAAAGTATTATGGCCCAAAATGCTTGTTCAGGAAGCGATACCCTTTGGATGTTGGCTAATTAAAGGAAAGAAAATGCAATATGTGCTAAAATTATATATCTATGGAAATGAAAAATGTGGCAAATGTGAAATATATTGAAAGTGAATTGTGAAACATAAATCTACTAAATAATTGGGGAATATTGTTAGAGTCGAAAGGGTGCCTTTCAATAATTTTATCCATATGTGAGACACCTCCCTTCTATATTGTTCACTAGTCCAAAAAATGTCATAGTGGCCTTGTAAACCCCATTTTCTCCAATGGTGAATTAAGTATATCCAAAAGTCAAACCTCACATTTACGAAAACTCATCCTTTTATACTTTCAACCTCATATAGATGAAAATAAATGGGGATTCGTCTATAGTTTACATTTATGATTAATGTGAATTGAAGTATGCATCTAGAATGGTCTCTTTTGTTGCTTAATGTTAGAATAATCCGTCGGGATTATTGTAAATAAATAATAAATAGGAATATGAATAGATAGGAAGGTGAAAAGGCTGGTTCTCAACCGCCACATTGTAATGTATAAATAAATGTTTCAGCCATGAATAGATTGAATCAAGAGTTATTACCAACAAGTGGTATCAGAGCTTGGCTACCTGCCTGTCGTAACTCCTGCCTGCTGCATTTCAGCCCTGGCATTTTGCCTGCCAGTCTGCTCTTTCAGGATGCCTGCCCATCGCCAGTCTGCCCTCTATTCTTCCCTCCTTCCAGCCTGTGCGCATTCATTTGTATGCGTTTCTCTTCTCTTTTTCCATACTGTTCTCCTCTCAAACTGCATTGAGGAATAATACCGTTTGCAAAATTTCTCATAGAGCTGTGATTTCATGAGGGAGTTTAGAATTTGTCTTAAACCCTAATTTTTGTGGGCTCTCTTTTGGTGGGCTGCGACCTGCTACACTAGGCTGCGTTGGAGATATTATGAGCCTGCGTGGGGAATAAATCTGTTGTATGAGCCTGAGTGCTGATTTTTCATGTGAATATTGTGTGAATATCAGCTGCAATATAGTTTGACCTAGTTTTATGTTTCTATCTCATGTGACTATCACAGCCCCCAACCTTTCATTATTTATACACTTTTATATTCTCTAATTCAAGTCATATTGCAGTGTTGTAGCCTCATCTCTTATCCGCCATGGCTGACTCGACTCCAACCTTCAGATATGGTATGACCATGATTAGATCACATGATCAAATGATCTATATGCCAATTACTGTTTAGTAGGGTTTCCTTTCTCTCCCCCTTGTCTTAGAACCAGAGTTTGGAGCTTTGGCGATCTCTGGGCTCTGGATGTTGAAAGACTGTTGGGTGGAGAGATTGCAACCTGTGCATGTAAGCTGGTGATTTGAAGGGAGAAAACTGGTGATTTCGAGCTATTTGACGGTGAAAACTGATTATATTCAGTGTCTTTGGTAAAGATTCCTCCTGGAAGTGGAGCTGCGACCTGTGCGTGAAGGCACTCTTGTGCGTGAAGTGCATGGAGGTGAAGACTGTTCTCTTCATAATAGCATGGAGACCTATCAGTGTTTTTGCTGAATGATATTATGCTTGCTACGATCTGCGTTGAGTATATACATGGATTTCTTTGCTATGCATTCACTGCTGCTGAAGACCAGCGTTGAGGGTGGAAACCCTAATTTTTTTCAATATGGAGAACCGTCACCATTGAAAGCTGTAAGTGTATTAATTGCTGCTATTTGAGACTGCGTTGGAGAAATAGTATATGCTGTCTACAGTCCTTTAGTTCCTTTTCTTGAATTTTGTCAGCTTATTTCTCTAGGCGTTTTGGCTAGTACTGCAAATCAATCAATATTTTTAGATGTCCATGCAGCCATTACTATTCAATTTTGCTATATGGTCTCCATTTTGAATGCTCGGACATAAATTTCTATCTGGCCATTGGAGACATCGGTATAAGCATATTATATAAGATTTTAAGCTTCATTCTATTTATGGTGGGATGATCTTTGACTTGTATAAAAAGTTCTCCATGTTTTCTTTTCTGTACTGGATCATGCAAGCTTGACGGCCAGCTTGGGTCACGACTACAGCTTAAACAAAAAAATAAATACCTGGAGACTGCATGGATGTTGCGTTGTGAATACTGAATGCACAGAGCGTGGGCTCTTCTAATTAAGAGTTGTGCCTCTCTCTCACCATCACCTGTGTAAATGCTGCATTGAAGACTGCATGGTGCTGCGTTCAAGACTGCTAAAGAATACTACATGTGACTGCGTTTATGCTGCTTGGTATAAAACTCTTGTATGCTGCATTTATGCTGGTTGATATATCATACTGATATATGCGTTGAAGGCTGTAAGAAGTATGTTAATATTGCTGCTGTCTACTTCTTGAAATGCTGCTGAACCTGTGGAGCTGCGAGCCTGTGTTGCTACAGCCTGTTGAAGACCTACTTGAAGACCAATCTCAGTATTCAGAATACTGAGACTGATATATTACTCATGATTGATATATTTTGTATATTGAAGAAGCTTGTGTATGCTCACCTGAAGCTTGCATTGTATTGACCTTGGCAGAGACTATAGACCTGCAAGGTTATTATTTTTTTCTATTTCTCTTTGTCATATCAAGTTCATTATTGTAAATTACACTAACAGCTGTAAAAGATGCACTCTTTGGCATCTAGTATTGGTGCTGCCCTAGCTGGCAAAGACCAATCCAAAGAACCTTCCAAGGGAGATTGCAGCAAGAGAGGACGAGGAAGAAGAAATTTCAGAGGCAGAGGGGGCAGAAACAACTCCAGAAAAAGATCAAAGTGCAAGCATTGTGGAAAGAATGGGCACACATCAAATCAGTGTTGGGCTTCATGGGACTCCATCAAAGACAAGCATAACTAGAAGAAAGATGACCAAGATGCTAGCAAATCTTCTGATTCTTGTATTGTTGCACATTGTAATCTTGGATTTAATGAAATGACTTCTCTTTCATCTTATAAAGATTGTTGGCTGCTTGACACTGGTGCAACATCACACATGACATTTAGAAAATACTGTTTTGAAGAACTGAATGAAACAATAGATGGAATAGTTTACTTTGCAGATAAGTCAAGTATTAAACCAAAGGGAATGGGCACCATTCGACTGAAGATGCCTGGATTCCCTGATTTCTTGTTGAAGAACGTTCTCTATCTTCCAGAGTTGCAGAGAAGCCTGTTGTCCATGGTGGAGATTCGACAGCAAAGCCATTCCATCCACATGTTTGATGGAATCGTTGAAATAAGAAAGTCCTCTGAAAACCAAGTCATCATGACTGGATACGAAGATGGAAAGCTGCTGAAGC
>LPNX011204235.1:1215687-1345032 GCA_001517045.1 Pseudotsuga menziesii
TTGAATCGGGAGTTATTACCAACACTTAATTATAGGAAGTTATCGCTTTATTTTTTCTTTACTTTTGAAATGATCACCATTGTATGGCATGACTTATCACTTAGTTTTCTTTCAATACTTGTGATGAATGAGCATAGTCATTGCATCTCTTTCATTTCATTATCACATAAATTTGGATCACTCAAAGTAGTCATTATTAGTTGAGATGAAAGCCTTAGATTTGGAACATGGTTCAAACTTTGACTTGAAACCAAAGAACAAAAATTGAAGTAATTACCTTAAACCTAGTGCTACCATCATAACTACAAATATCTATACAAAATAGTAAGAGGCATCGATTGAAGGTGATAACCTCTTCCATTCACAAATATGGGTTAGGGGTCTACACTACATTTCATTGTTGATAATGGTAGAAAAAATAACTTGATATCAATGATTCAAGTTCATTAAGATAATGTAGCCATCGATAATGTAACCTTTAGTCATGCAAAATTGGTTGGTTGAGCCATAGTATGAAATATCCACATCATCCAACAATGTTGTTTTCCCTATGGCATACATCCCTTCAAAGATGTGGTATCATGTGATGTTATTTCAGGACAACTCTATATGTGGAAATGCCATGTTATTTATGGGAGGCCTCATAGTGTCATTGTTACTTTGGGAGTTAAACTCAACAAAATACCATAGGTATTTATGTCTACCACATATTTTTTATCTCAACAAAACAATGCAAGAGGGTGATCTCTCAAATTGGAAACATTTTCCTCTTCATGGTTTAGTAAAAAGTTGAATAAAATATCACTACAACTATCACAACCTATGCATAAGATCCCTTTACATATTAGAATCAAGTGGAAAAGATAGTGTAAGAATACATAGAAATTGTCACTTCTCTTATGGGGTTTCCTCTAGACTACCAAGTCAAGAATTCAATTGATTTGATACCAGGATATCATCTTCCTAATGGACTAGTATATAGATGCTCTCTTCTTATGAATGAATAGATCAAACACTAAATTCAAGTGCTCATCCAAAATGGCCACATTCAACTAATCTCCTCACCTTGCAAGAGTGCAATTACATTGGTGCAGAACAAGGATGGGATGAGGATCTGTGTTGATTATGAAGATTTAAACAAAATCGTAGTCAAGAACCAATATCCAATCCACTAGATTGGATACCTTCTTGATTGGCTCAAGGGTGCCAAGTTTTAATTAAGTGATTTCAAGAAGACATTTTCAAGTGTTTATTCACAAATTCTTATGTGGTTGTGTATTTCAATCATGGAGAATATCTTGTATAGATTCACAAATTATTTTTTTGTTGTATATTTGGATGATATCCTCATGTTCAATCAAACTTGGGCACAACATTTGAAATGCATTCAAAATATCTTGAGCACATTGCAACAACACAAGTAATATGCCAACATGAAAAAACGATCATACGACATTAAGTACTTTTCAATATTTGGAATACATCATGGATGAGCATGGTGTGCATGTGGATTTAGTCAAAATCCAAGTCATTTGTGATTGGTCAACCTTGAGAACTCTCATAGAGATTCTCATTTTCTTTGGCCTCACCAAATTCTATTGTATATTCTTGTTAGGGTTCTCTCATTTCACTTGGCCCCTAAATCAAGTGACCAAGGACGAGTCCAAAGAAAAAATATTTCGTCCAAGTTACAACAAAAAGAATTCGAGGATCTAAAACACCACCTTTGTTTGGAACTAGCACTCACCCTACCAGACTTGCAATAAGCATTCAATATTGTGATAGGTGTTTTTTATTATCTTGTTAGTGTAGTATTCCCTCGGTAAATATATCTAGTGGCCTATCACAACAAGACACTCTCTAATGATTTTCATAGGTACCCCACCTATAACAAGGACATGTACCCCATTCCATAGGCATGTCATCAATGGAAGTATTACGCCATATGGAATGAGTTGATCATTCACATTGATCACAAGCCCTTGCAATTCATGCAGATGTAAGTAAATTTATAGAAATACCACCATTAAAAATTATCCACGTAATTACAATACATCCAATTGAACATCAACTATAAGAAGGGAAACACAAATCACATTGTGGATTTCCTCAATCAATCCCTAATTTCAACAATGACTAGCATTCTAATATCTAATGGAAAAAATACTTCCATGTGGCACCAATCATATGACAATGACCCTAACTTTGATGTTATCCATTAAACATTGTGCATAGGAAAAGCAATCTCAAAATTTCATCTCCATGTTTAAATTTTATTCCAACTAGGACACATTTGTGTCCCTTAAAGTGAGTATGACACACATATTTGGGAGGTGCATTGCAATTTGATATAAAGCTGCTTCAGGGTGGATATGACATTGGTAGTGTTGTAAAATTACATCTATTGGATAAATATCCAAAAGGACATCAATAGGTATATCATATTATGCACTGCATATGTCATCACCAAATATACCATAAAGTAGTGATTGTACACTCCTCTATGTACCCCAGATAGAACCCAAAATTCCATCCCCTTGTACTACATGTTTAGTTTTCCTTCAACAAAGCATGGCAATGATCATCTATTTGTGTTTATTGAACAATAATCTAAGATGGAATTTTTAATGCCTTGCAAGAAGAGCATCATATTAGAGGCCACTACTAAGTTATTCTTCAGGTATATTTGGGCTCATTTTTTGTTCCTGTGGACAATTATTGTAGATGGATACAATAGGTTTCTAAGTGATTTCTAGTCTGTTTTATGATGAATGATGGAAACCAAGTTTCCCAAATAAATTGTCTTCCACCCCCAAACTAATGGATAAACAAAGCTAGTAAACATGATGATTTTTCATATCATGAGCATGTACAGCTCCAAATATCCACACATAAGGAATGTGAGTCTTTCTTATATTTAACATAGCTACAACGCAACCCTTCATGACTCTATTTTCCACTACCCTTTTTTAGGTGTGCTTGTCATTCTAGCTATTAACCCCAAATGACATATAATTTCCCATTACATATTTACCGAAATAAACCTCTAATAACATGTTCATGATATTTTTCAAAAGGTCAATGCAAAGTACAAGCAACACCATGGTCAACATTGGGTTCCACAAAAGTTTTCTATGGGAGGTAAGGTATAGTTGAAATTGTAGAAACAACACTTCTCTGGATCCTAGTGAAGGATTTTACCACTATGATATGGGACTTATAACATTTCCAATTCTATGGGTGAACTATTTTGGTTTAAGTATTCCTCGTTTCCCTGTATTGCACATACTTGTTGATGTGGAGTTGCATCGACCATATTGTGCACCTCTCTTGGATGACTCATGCATGGACAAGCAATTTTCCCCTATTGAATTCAATCATGATTTCATTGAGTATGAAATAGAATTGGATCATGGACACCAATATGAAAGTCGCCTACTAGAATAACATCCAACTCTATTGAGTTCATCAAAGTGGGCTAGATTCTTCACCAAGGCAAGTCACTCACCAAGAGTCAAATTCAATAGAAAGTCCCCATTTGATGGATGAACTTGATGGAATGGGGACCATTGCTTCATAAGGGGATAAAGTTAATCTACATGGAAAATAGTGGCCACCCTTTGTTCCACTAATTCAAAATGGTTCAACATCTTGGAAGCTTTACTTCAGTTTTCAAGTTCCTAAATTTCAATAAATTTTTGGGGCATTTCCCTTGAATTTTTGGGAAGTGATGTAGGATACCCAATATTTGAATACATGTAATTCCAAACTCATGTAGAATTATTTAACCATTGTAGTAGTCCAAGAAACACCCTAAATGAATTCTGCATGCAAAAGTTTCACCCCCAAAAAGTAGACATGTCAACTAGCCCTCTTGGGGCATTCCTTTTTCCAACTCATTTTATAGAGTTAGGGTTTTGTGTATTTAAGTATTTTTTTTATCATAGGGCATCATTATTTTATGTTAAAATAAAATTTTGGAATATTTAAATTTCTTCTTTCAAATTATCTTACTCAACACATCTATCTTCAGAGATAAACTACCACCATCCTAGCTTAGTTTGTGCTGCTTTGCAACTTACAATTGTTTTCCTTTCATTCATACCACTATGCTTTCTACAATACATTTATTTTTGTGTCCATTTTGTATTGTTGTTTTCAATTTTTTCTCTAGCTAATTCAAATAGAGGTATCCGACCAATTTTCTCTTTGTTGTTTCTTGTTGTATATCATCAATGAGGCTCTGGTTTCGGGAGTTGGATTTTGAAATAATTGTTCTTGGGAGAGTTGTTGTAGTGTAGATTTCTCCCCTACTACGTGCAAAATAACCTACCCTATATCAACCAGAACATAGGGTAGATTTCATGGTGCGAAGGATCTCTCAACTTCGTATTGTAACAATAAACAATAACAAAAAATAGAAATATTTTTTATGATTTTTTTTATCTAACTAACAAAAAGAAACAACATGCATACCTTTATGTAATGTGGACCACTGCAGCCGTTTGAGGAAATGGTCCACCGGTTCCACATCCTGGTTCTCCAATCATCTCCACTAATGGTTGTCAAATAGGGGAAATGGATCCAAATGGGTATGGAGAAATCTCAACATACACCGTAGGAATGATATGGAAACTTTGGGAACAATGGGGAAAATTAATTTCATGTAATGTTGACGAAAAAGTGTTTTTGTGGAGACCTTCACAATGTATTTATAGGATGATCCAAGGTTTTTTGACCCATGGTATTTTATTGTGCATGGTATTTATCTATGTTTTTTGACCCATTATCATTTTAGTTTTTTTTTCCTTTTTGGAGAGAGTGGGGATAAATCACAATAAATTCTCAATTTCTTTTAATTTATGGGGGAAGGAATAATAATGTTTTGGACCATATTTGGTGGAAATTTAGTTGTGAAGGTCAAAATGGAGGAAATAATGGTGGAATAATGATGTGTAATTATGATTTGGATCATAGAGATCTAGGTGAATAGTATTTTGTGTTAACAGATCCCCCCCTGATGTGTGAGGGAAGGAGCTCATCATATGGCCGATAGAGATCATAGGATCAAGGGAGAAATGGTGACAATAATGGAGAGACTATAGAGGACCGCAAAGAAGTGGACTCTCCTCATTCGAACTACAGTGGCATTTGGTTTGTATTTATTCTCAAAAATGGATGAGGTACTTATAATCCCAGACCTGTATATGGATGATATTGGCATACCCATGCTCGTAACAATGTCTCAATACAAAAATGGGGATCAAGGCTCAAACAATGGGAGCCAAACAATACATATATACAACTAGTAGTACATAATGGTGGCCTCAATGGGAGGATGAATATAAATACTAATATGAAGAGTAGGTACATAGGAATCACCAATGTGCTAGAGTCAAGTGACAACCGGGGTCTTCAACCAAATAATGAAGGAACAAATACCCTGTATGAATCTCAGTAGTGCGATGATGGAGTTGAAGTCGAGCATGTGAGACACAAACAACCCAAAAGGCACTAAGGACTCCTTTCAAGTGGTCCAAGGAACTCATCAATGAGGTGGATGAAACCAGGATATAGGGACCTATGGGTCTATCCTCTGGAATAGATGTGTTGACGTTGATAGAGGGAGACCTAAAACTACCAAGGCAGTGAGGTTTCCTTGATAGAAGCATGATGGGGACAACAAGATATGTGGAACATTAAGCGGACTGAGACACTGAATGGGAAATATGGGAAAAGGAGTATGTGGGACTCAAACTTCCTTTGTTCAGAGTATGAAAACATGGATGACCTGGTAGAAAATGATATGAACTCATGGGGAAGGGATCACAACTGTGAAACCGGGGAGATAACTGCAATGGGAAATAACTAGGGAAGTAGCTAGACTAGTGATGTCGAGGGGATCCAAGGGAGACTCATCACAAAGTACTCTAAATAAAGGAAACCCAATGGGTGGAAGATGACATAATGTGAGACCATATGTAATATGTATGGGTGCCTAGAGACACCATTTTGGGCCTTCTTCATAGTTTAAGGAGCATGAAGAAGGGATAGAAGTATGCTCGATATGATATTATCTTGTGGATTTTTGTTGAGCTAGAGACTGTAAATGCTCGATGTTGTTTCCACTTTTAGAGATTCAGAAAACATGAAGTAAACTCTAGTGGTTCTCTTTTTCATGCAGTAGTATCCTAAGCCCAAAAAAGAATAAAAGTATACAAAGGAGATCTCTCCCAGCCGAAAGGAGCAGAGATACTTCTTTTCCATAGGTAGTCCAAGCAATCCAAAAAGGATAAACCTATACTGATTGGATGATCATTCAAATAATTTTACGAGCATGAAGGAAAACAAGTTTTCTAGGCGATATTTTCTTTATGAGAGGGCTGGAAAAAAGATTAAATACAACCCGTTAATGAGAATTTTTGTAATTTATGGTACCAATGTATGAAAAAGCATAAAAGGATACAAAGGGAAATGTTCCTAGCTAGAAGGTGTCAGGGTGGTCCTTTTCTTTAAATAGTCTGTGTAGTCCAAAAAAGGAGATAAACAAGGTCACACAGATGCCCTTTCAAATACTTTAACGAGTGTGAAAGGAAGCAAGCATGATCGATAATCTTTTCATTCTTTTAGGAGTCAGAAAAGAGCTTAACAAAAACTCCTTAATGGTCTCAACTACGAAGCTCGAATAAAGGTGTGTGGGTGGACATGGGAGTCATAGTGGAGTCATGGTATCAACTACAAAGCTTGAATTCGAATTAGTCTTGGCCACTTCAATCATTTGGAGATCAGCATGACGATCCTCATTGGTTTTTTCAAGCATAAGTAAGCGTTGTTCTAACAGTGAAGTATCAGGTAGAAGTTTGATGACAAGGCAAAGTGATGAAATATGTCATTTTATGGGAAGAACCGATTCCACACCATGGACTAAGTGAAATGGGGTAAAGTCGATGGCAGTTTCAAGGATCTATCCATCGTCATGAAAGTGGTGTCGAGATATATCAGGGAGACCTTTCACGATAGATGAGGAGGAAGGAATATTGGAAGTAAAGATCATCTAAATGGTGTTATTGGTGTCCAAGGAATAGATCAAAGGGTGGATCACCTCAAGTACATTGATTTCAGGCTCATGGGAGTTCTTGTGAAAGTAATTGAGGAGTGAGCGGTAATCAAGAAAGTTTGGTAAACTGTGTGAATAATGACCATATAAGCCACAAACTAAATATGGGTGGTTTGTTCATAGCAATTTGTTCTTAACCAGAGATATGGTTGGTGCAGTGAAAAATAGAGTTTTGTCGGTCTCAACTACAATGCACATGTGGGTGCGAAGGATAGTAAAATTGGGACAATTTTGTGTCAGATGGGCTTGGACATCATATAAAGCACATGTAGGAGGAATATGTGGTTCTATTGTTGTCATGGGTGTCTTTCCCCTAGTCTTCGTGGAAGGAGGGGGGGAAGTAGTAGAGACAGAAGCAATCATTTTTGTAACAGGAGGTGGTGAATGACATCTAATATGGATTTGACAATGTCAATTCAAGGAAGTGAACTAAAGGGTATGCCCCCTAAGCCTATGCCAGTAGAGTTGTGGATAAATGATGACATGGTGGTGTGTTGTGTAATGAATGTAGGCATAAGAGTGTTAAAAATAGGCTAAAAAATCCAACTACAACCGATTTTGCAGAAGGAGAGCATACAAATGGTGGCTCACAGGACAAAAAGAAAGCTCTAAAAACAAAATGCAACAACATGTTATAGCAGGCAAGTCTACAACAAAGTGTCCAAAAATTCAATAAGAAATACTGCCTAGAAATAAAATTATGCATTAACCTATGGGGTATAAGTGCAAGAAAACTCCTAGCTACAAGCTGGAAGCCCCTCACAAATTGTATCCTCTGTAGGGTGATGAAATCCCAGTCAAACAATATGAAATGGAAGAACAATAGGCTAAGAGAATCCCACTACCAAGAGGGACCTCAGGTACACGAGCCCTAGATAGAATGGAAACTAGGATACCTTTTTCATGACATTTCTGGAGTCGTTTACTGGCACTTCATCCCTTTGGCCCTTGACACTTGGCATACTCTGGCATACACGATGAGGACTATGAAGCATTATCCTTTGGTGCAGAATGGAGTGTGTTATTCCACCCTGAATTCTGGAACCCTTTCGTTGCGCCTTACTCTCGCGGAGAGGGCGGCCCTCCAACGGACTGGTTGTGACCATGTCAACAAGTGCAAGAGGATTTTGGTACCTTAATGGAAAAAAACTATGTATCAAATGTGAGTGACAAAGGGGTGTTATTTGGATGCTTATCCCCAATGTACTAACTTAGCTACAAGATCGTTTTGGTGCTCAAATGAGGTTACAATGTTGGTTGAGTTAAGTTAATTTTTAGGCTAGCTTGGGGTCATGAACCAAGCGTTTTACTTTAGTGTGTGAGATGTGTGCACAAGTGATGTGTATGAATCCCAGAGATGTCATGGACGAGATGAAAATCCATATAAATAACAGTAAATGAGAGTAAATATCATGCAAAATAACTTATTCTTCCATAAAATAAAATGTACACAAGTAAATGAGCGCATAAGGAACTGATTAGGTTGTAGGAAACAAGAGGGGGTATCAACTACGAAGCTCGACTAAAGAGGCTCACATATAAGGTGAATAAGACCAAAAAACAAACCAGGGGGTGGTAATGGATCATATCTAGATAGAAACAGGTTGAGAAGGGGTAGAACACAAACAAGGGGTCTGGAACAAGGATCTCAAACAATGAAAAGGACTGAAAAAACTGTAGTTCGCACCTGTTGGTGGAATAGGCGTGATCGGGATCACAAAAAACTATGAAATAGTTGCGACCAATACATAAAAATAGTCGAAAGAATCAGGTCACACAAAACATGGGTTTATGTAGGACAGGTCGCACAAAACTGGGTCACTGTAGTGACTAAGGTTACTCCAAGATCCGAGACAAGTGTAATATGGAGTTTTGGTCCAGGTCGCACTTATTAGGGCGAAAGGTGTGACCTAAATCGTGCTTATCAAGAAAAAAGGTGTGACCTAGTCACAGCTTTCTATCGAACAAGGTGATCCGGCCGGAACTGAGGAATCTTTTAGAAAAGGTTGTCAACTTGGGGATGGGGCAGACACTGAGGTAAGACTGGTTGAGATCTATTGCAATGGGGTAAGATATGTGAGGATTGAAGGTACCCAAGTACAATAAATTAGTAGAAACACCTCCAAAAACAAAGATCCAAAGGGATCGACCGAGTGGAGTCACCAAAACTGTAGTGTGGATTTATCCCCTACTACATGCAAAATCACCTACCCTAAATCAACCGGATCATAGGGTAGAGTTCATGGTGTGAAGGATCTCTCAACTTCATCTTGTAACAATAAGAAGTAACAAAAACAGAAATATTTATATTATTATTTATATATTTTTTAATCTAACTAACAAAAATAAACAACATGCATACCTTTCTGTAATGTGGGCCACTGGAGCCATTTGAGGAAATGGTCCACTGACTCCATGATATGGTTCTCCAATCGTCTCCACTAATGTTTTTCAAATAGGGGAAATGGATCCAAACGGGTATGGAGAAAGCTTAACATACACCGTGGGGATGATATGGAAAAATATGGGAATAATGGCAAAAAGTAATGTCATGTAATGTTGACAAAAAAGTGTCTTTGGGGAGAAATTCACAATGTATTTATAGGATGATCCAATTTTTTTTTATGCATGGTAATGACCCATGGTAATTTATTGTGCATGGTATTTATCTATGGTTTTTGACCCATTCTCATTTTAGCGTTTTTTGGTCCTTTTTGGAGAGAGTGGGGATAATTCCGAATAAATGCTCAACTTCCCTTCATTTTTGGGGGAAGGAATAATAATGTTTTGGACCATATTTGGTGAAAATTTAGTTGTTAAGGTCAAAATGAAGGAAATAATGGTGGAATAATGATGCATAATTATGATTTGGACCATAGAGAGCTAGGTGAACATTTTTTTGTGTTAACAAGTGCTCTTTCTAAACCAAAAGGTATCACATGGAGAAAGAAAATAGAGATGACAAAGAAGAATATTCCATTATTTTTTATTGAGTAATCCCTCACATGATATAATAACAAGATGATGGATAATTTCGCTTGGAGCCTTCTACCACTAACAATGGCGATGGAGATACCTTTAACAAACAACTATTATGGAGGTGTGACACTCTACAAGGTATAATTTAAATGCTCTGTAGAAATGGTTAAATCCTTTAAAGTGTTTCTACTTTGTTAAATAAAAATTGAGGATGAAAAAATCACTTTTGCTGTAATATCCCAAATACTGATATTCTCTATTTCTATGCAAAGTTACTGAAATAGCCGGGCATGCAAACTGCCATGCAAAATTTCCCTATTTTATAGCTGAAATTAGGGTTAGGGTTTATAGGATAGAATGAAAACTTACCACTGATAAGCTGGATGAATATGCTCCAAAGAAAATACGCATGCAAGATGAACTGAGCTGATGAAGAAATGACCTCGTTTTTCATCGTACTACCCCGGTAGGTTGAATCAGCTAAGTGTGATGTTTTTGCTAAAGGGATGGTTAGTTTTAGCTAGAAATAGGTTGGAAGGTAGGTGTTCCCATGTCAGAGAGGATGGCTAGAGCATGCAATAGTTTTGACCTCTCTAGATGCCCTAGCGAATTGATCTACCAATCTGCTGCTCACACCCCCACACCTCTGTAATCTGCTGCTAGGTGCCCTAGGTGGACAATCTGATGGCTGATAATCACTCAATGTAGTATAGTGATCCTATCAGTGAGTATGCAGGCCACATGTGGAAGAAATATTATGATCCAGAGGACTGGTGAATGACTTGGGTTTTCCAGCTAAATGCCCCCAGTTGTAGGAATGAACCTGCAAATAACCTTTTAGCATATACTGGAACACTGGATAATGATTAATGCAATAGACATAGTGACAAACCTGGATGGTTTATCCTGAAGGATACTAGGGAATATATCTCACTACTGAAACCCCGTTAGCTAAAGACGTCATCTCCAACCCCAACTACTGTGGCTACACGCTGTGCTGCTACTCAAGAGCTCCAAAATCAATAATCATCGAAAGTAAACTCTCCATTCATTTGATATTTCTTTTATAACTTTCAACTATGAAAACCCTAACTTTTGACCTAATTAGGTCACTTTAACTTCTAATTTGAAGTTGAGTTGCATGCATGTGCATGGAGACTTAATTGGGTGCATGCATCATTAAATAATGCTTAGATGTCATGCATGTCGGTGGCCTTTGGCTCCAGTGGTCCTCTTTGACCCAATGGTTATATAATATTCATGACCTAGATTTTCTGTTGATGGTATCAGTCTTCAATTGATTCCCTAACTGTCAGTAACCGCTCGAACCCATAGGAGTCACATAGGTTAGAGGTTTGGTCCTCAATGGCTAAGCAGAAGAGGACATTACAGTCCTCCCCACTTGAGATTGCTTGTCCTCAAGCAACTGCAAACTGGGATGCTGCAATACCTATTCTCCTTCCCATGTGGCATCCTCTAGAGGTAATTCTTTCCATTGAACCAAGTATTCTCTAATCACTCGATTCCGGAGTTTTCTTTCTCGAGTTTGTATCTTTTCAGGAACCAGTATCAATAGTCCCTCATCATCTAAAGGAGGTAATTATATTGATGGAGAAATATGTTTCCCAATGGTCTTCTTTAGGTTGGACACATGGAATACATTGTGAATTTTACTCTCCTGTGGTAGTTCTAGTTCATATGCCACCTCTCCCACCTTCCCGATTATTCTGTAGGGTCCATAGAAGCGAGGTTTTAACTTTTTTGCTCCTTTCTTCTTAAGTGAAGAATGTATGTAGGGTTGGAGCCATAAGTATACCAAATCTCCTTCCTCAAAGCTCCGTTCAACCCTATGTCTATCTGCATACAACTTTTGCTGATTCTGGGTTGTCTGTAAGTTCTCTTTCAGGATTTTAAGAATATCCTGATTGTCCTGTATCCAATCCTTTTCCTTAGGATCCCTGCTGTCTACAAATGCTAAATATACATATTCCAAGTCTTCATAGCCATATAATTCCTTAAAAGGTGTCATCCTAATAGGCATGTGATAGGTAGTGTTGTAGCAGTACTCCCCTAAGTGTATCCATTTAATACAGGTTTGTTGTTTCCCTGTTACATAGTTCCTCAGATATCCTTCAATCCACTTGTTGACAATTTTGGTTTTTCCATCGCTCTGGGGATGATAACTCGTGATAGTAGCAAGCTAGGTCCCTACTAATATGAATAGTTCCTGCCAGAAGGCACCTGTGAATCTATTGTCCCAGTCACTGACAATGGTGTTAGGTAACCCATGTAACTTGAATACCTCCCTGAAGAATAATTCATCTACCTGACCTCTAAAGTAATCAGATGATATAGAAATTAAATGTGTGAATTTGGTCAGTCGATCAACCACGACATATAAACAATCTCGCCCTTGGACCTTGGGAAATCCTGTAATGAAGTCCATGGAAACACTTTCTCACTTATGTTTTGGAATCGGTACTGGCTGAAGCAACCCCGCTGGATGGATGTGCTCAAACTTATTCTGCAACATATGCTACATTCCCGCATGTTCTTTTGTAACCTTCCCTTTGATTCCATTCCATGAGAACCTCTCTTAGATCTACCTGTAGGTCTTCAAGAAACCCTGATGTCCTGATAGTGGAGATTCATGTGTTTCCTGTATGATTTTATTTCTTAAAGTTGATTCTGGGATGAGGTATATCCTGCTCTTGTAATAGATGATGTCATCGACAACTCTGTACCTTTCATCCTAAATCTATCCATCCAATAATTTGCAAGCAAATTTATTTTTGGATTATTCTACTAAGAGGAGAGCCCTCCAATCTGTGGATATAGTCATGAGAGATAATGAGGTAGGTCACCTAGATAATTCATCAGCTACTATATTATTATTACCTTTTACATACTCTATCTTGATATCGTAGGCTTGTACTTTGCTGACCCATTTTTGTTGGTGCTCATTCAGTTCCTTTTGCTCCAAGAGTTACTTAAGGATGTTATGATCTGTCTTGATTTTGAACTTGCTGCCCATTAGGTATTGTATGAACTTTGTGAGAGCATGTAAGACGACTAGCATTTATTTATCGTGTATGGAGTAGTGGCGCTCGTAGTTCTTCAGTTTTCAGCTATCAAACGCAATAAGGTGATGGTTTTGCATCAATAATACTCCTAGCCATTCCCCTAAGGCATCACATTCGACTACAAATGGTTGTCAAAAGTCTGGTAATGCTAAAACTAGGCAAGAACTATAATGAATTTCATCTCCTCAAAAATTTTTGTGCTAGTTCTGTCCAGGTGAATGCTCCCTTCTTTGTGAGATCTATGAGGGGTGCGGAAAATTGGGAGAATCCCTTAACATACCTTCTATAATAAGTGCAAAGGCCTAAGAAGCCTCTCAATTCTGTGATTTTTTTTGGCATGGGCCAATCTATGATAGCTCATATTTTCTCCATGTCAACCTGTACTCCTTTTTCACTGATTATGTGCCCTAGATACAACATTTTCTTCATGCCAAATTCACACTTGGACATTTTTGCATAAAGCAATTATTCTTCGAGAATGTTCAATACTTCATCCAGGTGTTTCAGATGTTCCTCCCATGGTTTGCTGTAAATCAGCATGTCATCAAAGAATACTAGCAAAAACTTACGTAACTGAACTCTGAAAGTATGGTTCATGCATGACTGAAAAGTGGCTAGAGAATTGGTAACTCCAAAATGTATGAACACGAATTCATAGTGACCATAGTGACAACGAAAAACTGTTTTGGAGATGTCTTGGTCCCTTACTCGGATCTGATGGTATGCCAAGAGAAGATCAATATTGGAAAATTATTTGGCACCCTGCACTTCGTCCATGATTTCATCGATCCTAGGGATGGGATACCTGTTTTTGATGGTATTTTTGTTGAGTGCTCGATAATTGATGCAAATTCATAGTGTACCATCCTTCTTCTTGACCAAGACCACTGATGATGCGAATGGGCTAGAACTGGGCCGAATGTATCCAAGCTCCAATAATTCTTTGATCGTCTTCTCGATCTCATCCTTATATATTTTGGGATTCCAATAAGGAGTGGTGATGAATTCTTGTGTCCCCTACTCTAGCTCAATGATGTGTTCAAAGCCATTGTCTGGCGGTATACTTGCTGGAAGGTCTTGAAATACCTTTTCATGCTTCTGTAACAAGGCCTAAATATCACCTGGGTGTTGTGTGTTGTTCTCTGGAGGTTTCCTAAATGTGACAAAACATTTTGCAGCCCATTCTGTGTCATCCTATCTGAGTACTACCTCCATTCTCTGTAAAGAGATCGGTTTTGGGGGATAAGTGTTCATGCCCCTCAAAACTACCCATTTTCTATCTAGCCCCTGGAATTCCATTTCAATTGCCTGGTAGTCTATAGCATATTTCCCTATTGAATAAATCCACTGAACACCTAATACTACATGAGTATCTTCCACATCTACTACATAAAAGGAATCTGTCATCTGATAGTTGCCTAATGTGACATTCAATTTTGGAATCCAATATTTACACTCCATGATGGAGTTCCTAGCTACCTCTATACTAAATCCCTTGAAATTCTCAGTTTGAATACCCCTATTGGATGCCCAAGCGGATTCAATGAAATTTTGGGTTTCTCCCCCATCAATCAATACTCCCACTCTGTGGCCATGTACTACTCCTCTGACCCTAAGAGTATGGAATCTTGGTACTCCATATAATGTAGCAATGACTCCCTTTATTGTATCACCCTAGAGTGATTCTTCCTCTACTTCCTATATTTCTTCTGTTGCCTCCTGCTCATATTCATCCCCATAATTATCCAAATACACTTCGATGTAGGGAGCCTTTTCTTTCCCTGCACACCTATGTCCTGACACCCATGGTTCCAACAAGTGAAACTTAATTTATTTCACCTCAAATATATCCTAGTGTCCTCGTCTAACCATGTTTTCTTGGGAAAATCCTGCTGGAAAGGTTTCTTGTCCTTGTCCCTAACAGGAAAGTTGGTTTTGAGAGGGAACCTGTTCTTCGAAACTGAATCCTGGAGATCTATGGCTTTGCTAATGGAATCTTGCAGAGTGGGGGGTTTGTAGTATTTCAACCTGCCTTAGTAAATAGTAGATCTATAAGGGCCTCAGTGAATAACATCATCAACCTACTCTCTGACACATATGTTACCATGACTGCTATCCTCTGGAATTCTAAGATGAAGGCCTCTCTACTACTTGTCTGTTTGAGTTGAGCCAACTCTCTGAAATGTATATTTGGATCCTTCCTTTCAAACCTCTCCATGAGCTTCTGAGTGAACTCACCATAGGAGTGTATGGTTTTGTGACCCAATGTCTGTAATGTCCATTTTTGAAATTTTTTTAAATGACCAATTGTTTCACTTTTTCCCCAATTTTGACCTTAACTAGTTTTGATGTCTAGACCTCCAAATTGACCCAAATGATTCCAAATTTTCCATTAAGGTACATGAATGATAATATAAATTAAATATAATTCTCATTTATTTTTTTTTACTTCCCAATTACTTCTGAAAACTTTTTTAATGTTTTGTTTAAAGTAGGAGTCTTTACTAGCAAATTGGGGCTCCAATTCCCACTAGGTAATTACTGGAAATGGATTCACAAATGATCCCAAAGTCACTTGAATTTATGAACAGAGGATGGGTATGTGTAAGGGACATTTTAAAAGTCTCATTTGAATCATGGTTCATTTTACATAGGCTGTTATGACTCTTTCCAAAACAACTCTCAAGTCACAATTTCGACCCTTGGGGAAAATACACCAAATCTTCTCCCAATGCAATAAAAATGAGTAAAATTGCTTCCAATTATTAATTACTGAACATGAGACTTGAAATAAACATTAATTACAGCCCATAAATCATAAATTTATCATATATACATTCCTCCATTCGAAATAATAAGCATTACCATGGAATATATCAAAATAGAGTGGAAATGGTCATTGTTTGCTCATCAAAAGCCATTTTGACATACAACTCTTGGGAATTTCGAATTGAAAATTTATGAAAATAAATAAAAGGGAATATTTAAATTATTACAATCATAAATTGACAATTATAGGCTCCCCAAATTCGAAATCATCAGCATTACAATGGATCACAACAAGATAGTGGGGAAATGACACTATTTATTCATTGTTCAACATTTTTACATGAATTCTTTTGGGTATTTAGACCTGAGAGTATTATGAAAATTAAATACATATAATATACATCATAAAATAATATAATTGTCATTATAATCTTCCCCAAAGAGATCAACATCTCACCCAAAGCGCAATCCCTCCATTGGCATGAATATGGTGTGAAAATTGGAAATAGTTGAGAGAGAGTGTTGCAATAGAAGAAACCACATGATTTCCTATAGCTTACACCTAAAAATAATAATCCATTAAATCTCCATTAAATACCTTAGTGGCCTTTCCAAACACCAACTAGGATGGGAATCTTTCACCCTCGAAATTGACTTAAGCAAGAAAACTAGTCATCCACTAGCTCTCACAATTCACAAATGAGAAAACGCTTCTTCTCATGGCTGATCCCTGTATTTTATAAAAATTATTAGTATTTTAAGGTTCCAAATCCATCCATAAATCAAATCCAAGTTGAATTGGTGTGGCTTCTCATGCTATGCCATGTGGCCTCTCTCTTCACCTTCCCTCTTCTCGCAAATTTGAGTAGGATCTTCTTGGCCTTGTCCAACTCCCAAATTCAAGCTCTAAGATTCTCTATTCAGTAATTACATGTCAATATTTGAATATTTCATCCTTAATATATGAATTGTGTCATAAATTTCATAGAATCTCCATCATTGGTGTCATAGATGTCATAAATGTAAGGGGAATCTAGCCAAGTATCCATGAAACTCCCATTTGGCTCTTCCTCTCCCATGTAATTTAAAATTAATTCAAAATTCATCCTATGAAGTATATGGACAATTATATTAACCTTATAATCCATACCAAAACATTATGCTTCCCATATATTTGAAATTACAAGAGGAGGATGCCATTTAACATAGGAATTCTAGCTTGAGTGTGCCCCATAGTCTCCATGTGTCTCCATTCTCCATAGACATTTCATTTTTATATTGTATTTATTTAATAATATACATTATTAAATATTTATCCTCTTCTAATTTTTAAACATCATTTATTATCCCCCTTATTCCAAATCTCAAAGCTTCCACCCCCAACCTAGGAAACTAGTGATTTTCCTCCTTGGCAATTATTTGACTTTTAGCATCCCTTTGACAACTCTCATGAATATGGAAAATGTGATTTTTCCATTGTGAACCAATTCAAAATTTGGGACATTACAAATCCTCCCTTCCCAATATTTCTTTGTCCTCAAGGAATTTCAAACATGGTTGTTGAAGAACCTACTTTCTATGATTCTTTGAAGTTGCCACTGAGCTTCCCACTTTGAGTCTTTGAGATTCTATGAAGATTTTAGAGAGGAACCACCATTCTTGTTGCTGTAATACTTTTATTAACATCACCTTATTAAGTGGGGAATCCATCTCCCATACTACTTGTTTCCTGAATAATTTGAAATCAATGGGACTAAAAACTATCCCAGGGTCCCATTGCTTGCATTGCACTCGAACAATTAAGAGTGCTCTCCAACCCATACCATTTGGGAAGAGAATTCCTGGATCCTATTTTCTTGTATGAATTATTACAAACATAATGGGTGCATAATATATATCATCAAAGTATATAACAACATAATAATAATGTACATCAAGTAGGTGCCTCACCAAGAAATCACTAAAATGATTATACCTCCCAGTGAGTAGACTACCATTTTCCAAGTGCATACATGCTTCAATTGACCAATCAAATATGCTCCAATGACATAGGTGAGGATCCCATGTCCTATAATGATGCTCCCAAAGAATTTAATATGCATCAAAATAATAATCAGCCATTTTTTCTTTCATCCAAGAAGTGAATGAAGAACCTCCACCAAAATATGAACCAAATAAGGAGCAAATAAAACATGAAGACTTCAAGTGTCTCAAAGAAGTCTCATCAATACACCCATGAATATGTATATCATCATGAAATAATAGAGGATGTTTCTACCAATAATAATTTTCCTCAATCATATCCCTCTTCACCCAATTGTTGGATGAAGTTCCTCCAACATCAAATGAACCAAGTGTTGAGCAAGAAAAACCATGAGTCTTCAAGTGACTCAAATGAACATCATAGGTGCACCCATGTAGATGTGTATAATCATAATGTAAAAAAGGATTCTACTTCAAATGTAAATAATATGGTTCTCTAATAATTCCATCATCAAAAGGAGAAATAGAATGTCCATGCTCTTCATGTGGCACCATAAAAAAGAAACCTTTCACCCATACTTCATTAGGATGATTGCTGCAAAATTTAGAAGTGTAGGATGTAGGAGAAGAACCAAATCACCCAAATGATAATTAAGTGCAAAATTTTAATAATGTGAAGGATCCATAGGGGTAGGATTATGTATCTCCTTCAAGAGTGTGAAACATTTGTCATAGATTGGTTCCAATGTAGAGGAATCATGTTCTTCTTTAAAAATTGCATACCCTTCATCAAGAGACAATTCAAGTTCCTCTTCAACCACATAAAGTGTTTGGATATCTTCAAGTAAATATTAAAATACATCAAGTACATTAAAATTTCCAAATTTATCATGATCCACCATGTCTTGAGAATCCTTCAAACAAACTACCATTTTACAATCTGAAACATAGAAGGAAAAACAAGTGTCTTGCAACTTTTCAAGAAGTTGCTCATTTTGAATTGAGAGATTATGAATAACTTCATTATTATTCAAGTAATATTCATGTAACCATTCAATAATATCAATGAAATTTTTTCTATAAAAAATCAAATACATGAAATTACCTTTGATGTTGCACATTGCTCTTTGGATCTTCTCCATGTCTTCAAGGAACGATGGATCCTCCAAGGAAGTAGATCTCCAATAATAATTTGATACCAATGATTGAGTGTCATGGAGTATGCTAAGGGCCTCTTGGATATTATTTTCATTAATATTTTATAACCCTTCAATAAAATGAGGATCTTGAAAATGAACCTCCTCATCTTCTTCCTTCTTGCTTGGACCAACTTCATGAAGCTCAAGTGGTGATGGGGAATTTGATCTTGTTTCTTCTTCAACTACTACAAGGTATTCATTTTCATGTTTAATGGAATTTTGGCTTGCAGAAAAATTTTGAAATTTGATCTCTATTTCACCAACATAGAGTTGTGAGCACCCATCAGTAGGTACTCCTTCATAGTTCAAGCATCCATCAGTAGATGCTCTTTGTTTCATTTCCAAGGTAGCATGTGCCTCAAAATTATCTTCAGTATTTTCAATAAAAAAATTCTTCATACTCATGTGATGTCTCTTCATATTTTTTAGATTTACTTGGGAGTGAATTTACATCATCTTCATGTACTACTTCTTCTACTCCACCTATTTCAGAACTAGGTAGTTCATGGGTCTCATCCTTTTTCTCCTTCAAACAAGCTAATGCATTTTTCTCCTTGGTTTTCTTAAAATCAATATATTTTTCCCAACTTTGGATAGCAAAAAATTTGAATCCTTTCATAATATTCTTGGTCATGTATTCAAGTATATTTTCCATGCTTTTTATTATCTCCTCACCATCATATGAGGTTCTCTTTTCATGCCTAGTCTTAGTTTCCAAAAAAATTGCCTTCTTCTCCTACTTTTTTTTCCTCTTCAACAAAAGCACTTTTGGGTTTCAATACATAATGGTGGTCCCTGAATTATTGTACTCATAAATATTAGACCAAATCAGGTGCCAAGATCATGCTCTGATACCACTGTAATGTCCCTTTTTGAAATTTTTTTAAATGACCAATTATTTCACTTTTTCCCCAATTTTGACCTTAACTAGTTTTGATGTCTAGACCTCCAAATTGACCCAAATGATTCCAAATTTTATATGAAGTTACATGAACGATAATATAAATTAAATATAATTCTCATGTATTTTTTGTGACCTCCCATTTACTTCTGCAAACTTGTTTAATGTTCTGTTCAAAGTAGGAGTCTTTACTAGCAATTTGGGGCTCCAATTCCCCCTCGGTAATTGTCGGAAATGGATTGACAAATGATCCCAAAGTCACTTGAATTTATGAAAAGAGTATGGGTATGTGTAAAGGACATTTTAAAAGTCTCATATGCATCATGTTTCTGTTTACACAGGATGTTATGACTCTTTCCAAAACAACTCCCAAGTCACAATTTAGACCCTTGGGGAAAATGCACCAAATCTTCTCCCAATGCAATAAAAATGAGTAAAATGGATTCCAATGATTAATTAATGAACCTTATACTTGAAATAAATGTTAATTAAATTCCATACATCATACATTTAGCATACATACATTCCTCCATTCGAAATAATAAGCATTACCATGGCATATATCAAAATACAGTGGAAATGGTCATTGTTTGCTCATCAAAAGTCATTTTGACATACAAATATTGGGAATTTAGACTTGAAAATTTATTAAAATATATAAAATATCATATTTAACTGATTAAAATCAGAAATGGACAATTAAATTCCCTCCCAATTCGAAATCATCAGCATTACAATGGTTCACAACAAGATAGTAGGGAAATGACACTATTTCTTCATTGTTCAACATTTTTACATGAATTATTTTGGGTATTTCTACCTGAGGGTCTTCTGAACATGAAATACAGAGAATTTACATCAGCACATAATATAATTTACATTATAATATTCCCCAAAAAGATCAATAGCTCACCCAAAGCACAATCCCTCCATTGGCATGAATATGGTGTGAAAATTGGAAATAGTTGAGAGAGAGTGCTGCAATAGAAGAATACACATGATTTCATATAGACTAAAAATGCAAATAAGAATCCATTAAATCTCCATGAAATAATTTATTGGAATTTCCAAACACCAACTAGGATGGGAATCTTTCACCCTCGAAATTGGCTTAAGCAAGAAAACTAGTCATCCACTAGCTCTCACAATTCACAAATGACAATTTCACAAATTAGAAAAAGCTTATTCTCATGTATGATCCCTATATTTTATAAAAATTATTAGTCTTATAAGGTTCCAAATCCATCCATAAACCAAATCCAATTCGAATTGGTGTGGCTTCTCATGCTATGCCATGTGGCCTCTCTCTTCACCTTCCCTCTTCTCCCAAATTTGAGTAGGAGCCTCTTGGCCTTCTCCAACTCCAAAATTCAACCTATAAGATGCTCTATTCAGTATTGAAATGTCATTATGTCAGTATTTCAGCCTTCATATCTGAATTGTGTCAAAACTATCATAGAATCTCCATCATTGATGTCATAGATGTCATAAATGTAAGGGGAATCTAGCCAAGTGTCCACGAAACTCCCATTTGGCTCTTCCTCTCCCATGTAAGTTAAAATTAATACCAAATTAGACCTATGAAGTATATGGAAAATTATATTAACCTCATAATCCATACCAAAACATTAGTCTTCCCTTATATTTGAAATTACAAGAGGAGGATGCCATTTAACATAGGAATTCTAGCTTGAGTGTGCCCCATAGTCTCCATGTGTCTCCATTTTCCATAGCCATTTAATTTTTCTCTTGTATTTGTTTAATAAGATACATTATTAAATATTTATCCTCTTCTAATGTTTAAACATCATTTATTATCCCCCTTATTCCAAATCTCAAAGCTTCCACCCCCAACCTAGGAAACTAGTGATTTTCCTCCTTGGAAATTATTTGACTTTTAGAATCCCTTTGAAAAATCTCATGAATATGGAAAATGTAATTTGGCCATTGTGACCCAATTCAAAATTTGGGACATTAAAATGTCACTAATCCATGCTACTACCACTCATGAGCCTCTCACCATGACAGAATGGCTTAGCCCTTACATCTGACCTGCTCTTCAAAATGGTTTTGGGACTCATCACTTTCCCTTGGAAGAAACCTTGATCTAAAGAACACCAAGATTCTCCCTGAAGTACTCAAACTTCACTCTGGCCAATGGCTTCGTCAACACATCAGCTATCTGTTCCTTCATCGCAACATATTAGAGCTTCACTGCTCCTCTCTGCACCATATCCCTGATATAGTGATACTTGATCTCGATGTGCTTCGACTTGTCATGGAACACTAGATTCTATGACAACTTCACGCAACTCTGGTTGTCACAGTGTATACAAGTAGCATCCATCTGGAGATCAAATAAATCAGATAGTAGCTTCCTTAGCCATACTACCTCACAACTAGCTGAATAGGTTGCGACATACTCTGCTTCAGCTATACTCAGTGCCACACAGGATTGCTTCCTACTAAACCAAGAGATCACACTTGATCCCATACTAAAGAAACACCCTGAAGTGCTCTTCTTATCGACAGCACTGCCAGCTCAATATTATTCAACATAACCGTCCAGGTTAATCTTTTGATTCGCATCATACTTGAGCCCATAATCAAATGTACCTCGCAGGTACCTCAGAATATGCTTTGCAGCAATCAAGTGAACATTTCTTGGATCTGTCAAGAACTGGCTCAAGGTGTTCACAGCAAAGCAAATGTCTAGTCAAATGTTCGTCAGGTACATCAATGACCTGATCATCTGACAATACATCATAGCATTAGCTGACTCTGATGAAGCATTGCTCAATAGCTTCAGGTTCAATGCCATAGGTGTGGCCATAGTCCTGTAGTCCATCATCCCAAACCTCTTCAAGATATCTACTGCATACTTCCCTTGTCCAAGGAAGATTCCATCCGCACTCTGCCACACCTCCATACCTACAAAGTAATGCATCATACCCAAGTCCTTCATCTCGAACTCGGTAGCAATATTTCTCTTCTTATCAGTAATCAACCCATCCATACCTGTCACGAACAAATCATCTACATATAATAGAAGCATCACTGGGCTTCCATCTTCAACCTTGTAGTAAAGGTTGGAATCTGCTTTACTCTTGGTAAAGCCCAAACTAGATAGAAATCTATCAATTATGCCGTACCATGTCCTGGGTGCCTGTTTTAAACCGTACATGGCTTTCTTCAATCTGCATACATGAGACTCCCTGTCATGCGTCTCAAAACCGAGTGGTTGTTCTACATACACTTCCTCTTCCACTACACCATTCAAGAAAGCAATCTTGACATCCATCTGGTGTATCTTCCATTTCATTACTGCAGCCAGAGCTAGTATTGATCTGATGGAAGTATATCTGGCTACAGGTGCAAAGGTTTCTTCATAGTTTATTCCCTCTTTCTGAGAGAAACCTTGAGCTACAAATCTTGCCTTATATTTTTCAATGCTACCATCTATAGCATGTTTGATCTTGTAGATCCATTTGGAAGTTACAACTGACTTCCCATTTGGCCTTGGGACAACATCCCAAACATCATTCTTCATGATTGATTGGTACTTTTCGATCATAGCATCCTTCCATTCTTTTCGTTATGCCACTTCTTCATAACTGGAAGGTTCTTTATCAATGAAATCACATAGTAAAGCTACATACCCGGAACAGGATATGGTCCTCTTTCTTTCTCTGTGATTCTCTTCTGGAGCCCCATATCTGTTCGCACCTTGGATAAGTTCTTGTACCTAAGCAAGTTTCCTCTTATGAGGATTCTTCTCCAGAGGTGGATCTACAGGTCTTTGTGGTTCTTCAAATTCTCGATCTTCTTCTCGAGTTTCTTCATTCATGGTTGTATCATGAATTCTGGGTGCTTTTGCTTCTTCAAGTTCTTTAGTAGATCTCTTTCTAGATTTGTTGTAAGCTGTGTCTTCATCAAATGTCACATCCCTGCTGATCTCAATCTTCTTGTATCCTAGGAAATATATTCTGTAAGCCTTCGAGCTTTCAGAGTATCCCACAAATATACCCTTCTTTCCTGAAGGATCTAATTTAGTCCTCTTCTCTTTTGGAATGTGGATGTACACAGGACAGCCAAATATTCTGATATGGTTGACTTCTAGTTTCTTGCCGAAGAAGACTTCTTTAGGAGTCTTGTCCTGGAGTACTCTATGTGGAGCACAGTTCTGTACATACACCACTGTTCTGGAAAATTCTGCCCAAAGATGCATAGGAAGGTCTTGATCATGAAGCATTGATTTTGCAGCTTCCATGATAGTTCTGTTCTTCTGTTCCTCAATCCCATTCTATTGTGGATTGTAAGGAGTGGACAACTCCCTCTTAATCCCCGATTCTTTGCATAGCTCTTTGAATTCATTTGAAGTGAATTCTCCACCATTATTTGATCGAATGGTCTTGATATTCTTTTTAGTATGGTTCTCGATCAAGGCTTTGAATTCTTTGAACTTACTGAATACTTCGTCTTTGTTCTTCATGAATTAAACCCATGTCTTCCTAGAAAAGTCATCAATAAAAGAAACATAATATGCATACCCGCTTAGAGAGTTTGATGACATAGGACCGCATACATCGGAGTGGATTATTTCCAAGATTCCTTTTGCTTTGCTTTCGCTGCTTGGAAATGTCTTCTTTGTATTCTTTCCTTTGCAAACCCCATCATCTTTTTCTTGGATTTCTGGAAGACCTTCGACAGCTTTGCTTGCAATAGGTAGTGCTTTGTAATGCACATGTGCAAGCCTTCTATGCCAAAGTTCACTTGGTTCTACTGTGTCATGGACCAAGGCTTGTTCTGGATGGCCCCTTAATTTGTACAATCCTGCTTCTTGTTCTCTAATCACTACCGCATCATCAATAGTCTTTCCTTTCGGCCACATGATGACTTGACCATCTATGAATGCTACCCACATTCCTTTTGTATCTAATGCTAATATGGAGAGAAGGTTCTTCTTGAGTCCCGGCACAAACAATACTTCTTTCATTGTTAGAGATTTTCTAGATTCTAACTTATAGGAAGATTCCCCACTACCTTTTATTGGATATTGGTAGTCATCTCCTAGCTTTACCTTGTGAGGTGATTCATGTTCTAACAGTCTCACAAAGGATTCCAGTCATATCTTTGGAAGCCCCATTGTCTATAAGCCAATCATCACTTCCATGAGTAATGTTACCTATGAGAGGGGATATCAAAACATATTCATCCTCGCTTGAAGAATATTCACTTTCATATTTGGATCTCTTCCTGGATGGTTCATCATCCTCTGCAGCATGAACATGATGTCTTCTTTTGTTGCTCTTCTTTATTATCTTCTATTTGTTAGGAAAATTCCTTGCATAGTGTCCTGCTTCATCACATGTATAGCATATGATCCTAGATGCATCTTTTCTAGTGTTATCTTTGTGAGAGTGCTTACCTCTGGAGCTATGAGGTCTTCTTTTGCTTGACTTGGAGTGTACTATGAGAGCTTGGTCTTCACTTCCCATATTCTCTTCCTGAGCTGCTATCCGAGCTTCTTCTTGAGAGCACTCTTCCCATAGTCTGCTGAACTTGACTAACTTCTTTCTAGCACAGATTCCTTAGATGAAAGAATCCCATGACCTAGGAAGGACATTCAATGTAGTCATTACAATCTCTGCATTTTCCACTTCTTCATCAACTGCTTCTAGTTTCTCTTTGATCTGAGAAACTCTTGTGAAGTAAGACTGAATTGTTTCTGCATTCTGAATCTTCATATTCTTTAGTTGGTTTCTTAGGGTCATCTTCTGGTTTATGTTCTTCCCTTCAAACAATTTGGTTAGGGCATCAAACGTAGCTTTAGGTGTCTTGAGAGAGGACACCTGTGGGATAAGTTGATCCTTGATAGAATCATCAATGATCCTCTTTTCCATAACCATCTTATTTTTATGTAATGCCTTTTCCTCATCTCCCTCTGGAACTAGAACCTCCTCATGGATGTAGGAGTCTAATTCATTTTCTTCCAGGACTAGGGAGATCCTATACTTCCAGGCTCAGAAGTTATTAGCTCCCTCAAGCTTTTCATCAAGCTTGGTATGATGAGACATATTAACTGAGAACCTCAAATGGAAATACAAAAGATTTTAGATCTTACCAGGTTCAAGATGTCGGATCTGAAACTTGACCTGAAATCCTGCAGAGCTGGTTCAAGAGCAAATTAGGGTTTTTATTTTTTGGAGTTATATCCACCCAAATGCCTTGAAATTTGTCCCTAACTTCGATTTTGGGGAAGAGATCAATCCAGGCTTGGGCTCACTAAAAAATTCCTCTTCTATGAAAAGCCCTAATTTTCGATAGCAGTGACAGGTCCAAAACTGAAAAACCTCAGAATTGGATTTTGCTTCGACAGAAAGATGCACCCTAAGGAGGAGAGTTATTCCACCTTAATTTTTCTGAAAATCTATGGAGGAAGATCCACAAACTAGGAATCCCTAGTTCCCACAGCTGCACAGTGTCTTCTTCTCAGGTTAGCTCTGATACCATGTTAGTTTTTCAACATTAAGCTAGCATTATGTTAGGATATTTACTGAGAGAACAAAAAGTATAGCAATCAAACAAAAGAGACAATGGACACAGTGTTTTTCATCGGGGAAACCATAAATGGAGAAAACCCTGCAACTTCCTCAGAGATAGAATCAGGACAAGATGTAAAACCCCAAAATAGTAAGATGCACTCCCGATAGTAGTAATCTTCTTCTTGTCTAGCCCCAGTGTCTTATCCTTCCTCAACTATGTGCTACACTTGAGTGTGTGAGTGATGTGTGCTAAATAGAGACCCCAGCTCTCTATTTATACTAATCCCTACATGACTAAAACCATACTAGGGCCGACCTCTACTAGGAGATTCTAATAACGCTAGTGCCCCGAAACTGTGGGGACTTTAACCCTTACACAATCGGAGGGTTACCCACTATGAATTGACATGACTTGTTTACATTATTGATTCTCCCGATTGGAACATAGGGGCATGACAACATGACTCAATTACATAATAGATACGTCCTGGAATAAATATCGGGTTACAATACATAAGATACATAGATGAATACATTCCAAAGTTACAAATACATCAACAATTGAGTTGGAAATAGGTATCCAACTTTTGAACCCAAATCCTTGATGATCCTCTATGAGTCCCATCAAAGTTTGGGATGGTCAACCTAACTAAGGTTTTATGAAACTCATAGTTGTGATTGAATCCCTTGTTGAAATTCTAGGGCATGTTCCTACTCTTCACGTTGCAAAAATACGAAAAAAACATGGCTGCATGAAACTCGTCCCCTAAGTCCCTGTATTCCTGCAAATAAGCCCCAAAGGGTTCACTAGGCTCTACCTGCATGACTGGACCTCTTACTACATCTACCAAGAAGTGAGGCATAGTAGGCCAATTGGAAGGTTTGTTATATATGTGCGGTGTATTCTGTATATTGGTATATGCAACCTTCCCACTGTTGCTTGTAGACCCTCTATCTACTGGTGAGGGAGGGGTATTGTTATTACCTAGTTCTGGTTTCACCGATAACCTATTGATTTCATTGAGTACATATTTTTTCCCTTTGGATAAGTCTTGCAATGCAGATACTAAGTTGCGAAAATCCATCCTGTCCTCATCTTCTCCTGTTCCTTTTCCCCTGTCATAGTGTATACCTATTGGTTCCATGTCTGAGCTAATATCTTCTAGTTGGATATCCTCAAAGTCCTCTGTGTACCTACTCCTTATTTTCCTATAGGTTACAAAAGTGTCTTCTTCTGTATTCATATACATCTCATTTCTTAAGCCCACAGCTGGCCAAGAAGATAGCTTTGATACGACTGTAATATCCCAAATACTGATATTCTCTATTTCTATGTAAAGTTACTGAAATAACTGGGCATGCAAATTTCCATGCAAAATTTCCCTATTTTATAGCTGAAATTAGGGTTAGGGTTTGCAGGATAGAATGAACACTTACCACTGATAAGCTACCTGAATATGCTCCAAAGAAAATACGCATGCAAGATGAATTGATCTGATGAATAAATGACCTCGTTTTCCGTTGTAATACCCTGGTAGGTTGAATCAGCTAAGTGTGACGTTTTTACTGAAGGGATGGTTAGTTTTATCTAGAAATAGGTCGGAAGGTAGGTTTTCCTATGCCAAAGAGGATGGTCAGAGCATGCAAGAGTTTTTACCTCTCTAGATGCCCTAGTGAATTGATCTACCAATCTACTACTCATGCCCCCACACCTCTATAATTTGCTGCTAGCTGCCCCAGGTGGACAATCTGATGGATGATAATCACTCAATGCAATAGATTTATCCTATTAGTGAGGATGCATTCCACATGCAGAATAAATATGATGATCCAGAGTCCTCATGAATGACTTGGGTCTTCCAGCTAAATGCCCCCAGTTGCACGGATGAACCTGCAAATAACCTTTTTCCATATACTGGAACACTGGATAATGATGAATGCAATAGACACAATGACAAACTTGGATGGTTTATCCTAAAGGAGACTAGTGCAGATATCTCACTGCCAAAACCCTGTTAGCTAAAGACATCGTCTCCAACCCCAACTATTGTGGCCACACTATGTGCTGCTACTCAAGAGCTCCAAAATCAATAATCATCAAAAGTAAAGTCTCCATTCACTTTCTCTTTCTTTTATAACTTTGAACTGTGAAAACCCTAACTTTTGACCTAATTAGGTGACTTTGGCTTCTAATTTGCAATTGACTTACATGCATCCACATGGAGACTTAATTGGGTGCATTCATCATTAAATAATGCTTAGATGTCATGCGTGCTGGTGGGATTTTGCTATGATGGCCCTCTTCAAACCAATGGTGATATAATATTGATGCCCTAAATTTTCTGTAGATGGCATCAGTCTTTAGTTGATTCCGTAATTGTCAGTAACCCCTCGAACCCATAGGAATCACATAGGTTAGTGGTTTGGTCCTCAATGCCTAAGAAGAAGAGGACATTACATTTGCAATTCTTAAGTCCCTTCCCTATGTTAAACATTAGTGGGACAATTACAAGGAGATACATGTTAGAGATGATTCTAAAACATATAGGACAAAAATCACCTAGGTAGGTTTTGTTGATACCCCCAAGGAGAAATTCTACCATGTGAGAAACTATTATGAACAGTGCACAATATGGACAACTTTGCACCAAGAGAGAGACCATATGGTGTTAGATTTAACCAATGTATTCCACACCTTGTACTCAAATATGGGTATTAGAGACTTTAAATGACACTTGGTCTTGAATTACACTAGTTTCCTACATAGGTACATCCAAATGAAGATGGATTTCAGGTACATCTCCTATCTAAAATTTGTTTATCGATATGTTTTAAAAATTGAATAAAAAATCAAGTAGAAGAATAAGCGAGTGTTTGGATCTACAATTGCCTCCTAAAAAAACATGGTGTTAGCACTGGAATTGATCCAAAGGTTGCAGAAGGCCCGCTCCCAGGGAACAACAGAACCACTTTCAAAGAGAGAACTGGCCTTCTGCTCTTCCGAGAGGGATCTCTCACCAAATATTAACAATGCTAGATATGTACAAGTGAAACTATAAATTGTTTGTAAAATTGGTTGAAACAAGACATAGAACCATTGGGGGATGGAGTCAAGATGTGTAACAGAAATAAACATAACTTATGCAGGTGATTTCAACACAGAGGTAAGATAACCATCAATCACAGTCAAATTATAATTGTCTGGTGGAAAAGAAGAACATGAACAGACCATCAACATAGAGCATTGGAAAATGAATTTTGTATTAACTTTAGAAGAAAGCTTTGGTGAATATCTGAAACAACAGATGGAGCATAGCATGTATGAATTCCAAATGGTTATACATTTATTTTAGACATGAAAGAAAACATAATGGAAGAGATAAACCAGAAAAACATTCACATGAGAAAGGAAGCAACAGACTGTAAGACAAACAACACATGAATCCTTGTGTAAAACGTCGACCTCGGCTCTGCAACTTTATTAAAATACTCTTGAAAGCATACACTGCAAAATTACATTGGCTTCAACCCTTTCTCCTTCTTCAGGAGGTACATTTATAGCATTTTGGACTTCCTAAACCAACATTCGGGAATCAAAATTTGTTACAACTGAAAAAAAACTTCTAACAATCTCATAGGTGACACATCGGCCACAATTTACAAAAAACTAGAAAATGAAATATGGGTTGCAGGAGAAAATATGCACAAAAGTATTCTATGCTTCCATCTATCAAGTGACAGTTGTACAGAGTTCTGGTAGAGGTGACCATTGGAAAGGGCGTTTACATAGAGAAAACTTCCCACATACTATCATTGCCACTTGTATGGATGTGTTTTGAATTTGGCTGACCTGTATTGCTGAATGGCTCTCCATAGGTCAGGACCAGGTAGAGTTGCAACTACCATGTCGAATGCTTGCGCTTTGAGCTCCATCATTTCTAGGTATGAAGTCTCAGGGACTTTGGCACAGGTGGCTTTAAAATCAAACAACAATTCAAATTCACTGGCCAGCTTATCGAAAACGATCTTTCATGACAATGACTGTTGCATGCCTCCAAACTTGCTGTTGTCTAATCAACAATGAACCAGACGCTCCTGATATTCCTTTGGGACAATAAAGGACCCTGTTCCTCCTAGAATAAAGGGATCCCTCTATCTATCAGCGGTTTGAATAGCCTGATAACCTCCTTGAATTTGTGCTCAATAACCTATATTTTGGCTTGTATAGTCTCCAACATCCTGTTCTTAGCAATTATCTTTCTATCCCCGGAGACAACAGCAACCCTGTTTTGGATACCATATCGATTGGTGAAATCATTTGACAGGGAGCTTAGGAAAGCAATGGCATTTTTTGCTATTGCCATAGGTCTTTTCTACATTTCCCCTAATACTGTCAAGACCTTTTTCTTGGCCTCTATCATAGCATTTTCCTGGTCTTCAATGAAATATATATAAGGTCATAAATTATCAACCTCTATAATGATCTGATCCCAGATAAAATGTCTAGCACCTTGCAAGGCAAATTTACTGACCACCTGTTGGCTTAACTTGGCATTTTGTTGAATCAGTCCTTGGCATTTCTCTTCCATATTTTCCTTTCCTTGTCTCTCCTTGCATTTTTCCTTTTCTAGTTCCTCGATCTGCTACTTCAACTTAACAAGCTTTGTATCTTTTAGGCCTATCTGGGACATTTCTCTAGAAAGAGAACTGGTGTCTATCTCTCCAGCTACACCTATGGACTGAATTGCACTCTCAACACTCCTTCCTTGAGCTCCCTTTCTTTTATTTCTAATATGGATTTTAATTTCGCTTCACTTTTATTCAAAAGCTAGATGTATGCTCCCCACTGCTTTTCCTTTTCTTTGAGCTTTAGCAGCTTGGATTTGCAATCAGCAAGCTCAACGTTCAATGTATCTTTCTCTTTTTTGAAATCAGCCAATTCTTCTGTCTGGGAGAGCTGGGTAGTAGGGATTTTCAACTTCTTTTTTAGTGTCTGGATCTCTTTGTCCTTATCATCAAGCAATTTCTGATCCAAAACTCCCTTATGTGCTGGTCCCTCTATTTGCATTGCTTCATTTTGCAAATTGTTGATTTGGGCCTTGAGGGCTTTGTTCTCCACTCTTACCTTTCTCAAAAGATTCAAAGTCTTTGTTTTAATTTCCTCTAGCTTGGACATCTATATGGTGGCCTTAAGCAGTCTAGCATTCAAGATGTCCCTGGTTTCTTTGTTGAGGTGTATTATGTCAGTAGTGGGAACATTTGAGAGGTTCACACTAACCTCTGACACCTTGTTTCCCATTTCCAAGGCTAAGCTAAGGGTATCAGTGGCACGATCCCTTACTGTCTTTAGTGCCACATTTGAGTAAGGCAATCGCATTGCCTCGCTATATAGTTATGTTGTCTCTTTGAAAGTTTTATCAACCCTTTCCCTATAAGAGCCTAGCCAGTCTTCTTTGGAGGCATGCCTGTTTGGATTCTGCCCGTCAAATACATATTCTTGGATTTGTAATTCGACTACCTCAGGCTCTTCTTGTTTCTATTTTTTCCCCATATTCTTCTTCTTCATCTGTCCCTTAGTATTTCCCTTTTTAACCTACACTAATTGTTGCCCCTGTTCTATTTTCTGCCTTTTGGGCATGCTGGCCGTGTCCACCTCTTCAGTATCCATAGTCTTCAGGCCCCCTCTTTTCACTAAACTCACTGAATAGATGACCAATGATGAGACATCCCCAGCTATCACAATTATTTTAGCCAATTCTCTTTGGGGAGAAGCTATTCCTGGCAGGTGTGAGTCAGTGCTTTGTTCTATGCTGGTGTCCATCGAGGAAGGATTAGGGAAATCATCCCAGTTTACTGCTTCCCTGAGTTCGAGTATCTCAATGTGTTCAAAAGGCTTGCACTTAGGATCCTTCCTCCTTTTGGAAATTATTTAATGAGGGTCGTAGTTTACTGCTTACCCCAGAGAAAACCCCATGCCCCTGAGCAAGTTGGTAACTAGTGGCAAAGCAGCTCTGCTCCTGACTGTGTATGGTCCCACTTCCTAGGGGAAAATCAAATTTGAGCTCTTTTTATAGCATAAGAAGTGCTCTTCCTCAACAGTGAGTCTTTGCCAAATTAATTCCAGGGAGAAAACCCTGGCGGTTAGAAAAGCTGGCAGAATGTAGGGATGCACAAAGCCATACAATCTTATGGTCATTCCTAATTCTGACAGGAACCAGTACCCTATCTTCTTCCTATTTGAAAATTGTAGCATTTGTCTCAACTCAGGAAACACCCTAGGTAACCTTTCCTGAAAGAAAAGGTCGTATACTTTGGCCATCAATTGGTTCATGAACATACAATAGTTCGTGGCCATATCAATAGTGATTTCCAATTCAGGTACTTGTAGGTCTTCTTCGTTATAAGCTATAAGCATCCTCATCAAAAAGGACTGGAATCTGAACACTTTAGTGCCATGGAAATTCGTTAACTAAGAACGGATGTTCTCAGCTAGGAACTCATCAAACTTAAGACATCAAGACTGATAAGATTTCCCGGGCAATTCAGGTTCAGCCGGACAAGTACTCAAGATGAACAATAGACTCAACAATGACTTTGTGACATAAGCATCGATATCTAGACCTAAAAACTAACTGGCCAGGGATATACACCACTGAGTTTCTTCATTGAATTGGCTAAGGTGACAGGGTATGACAGTCGATGGGTTCAACACTGGGTTTTGAACAGGCCTTCAAGAATATTTCTCTACTTTCATCGGTATATTCTCTGAAGCAACGTATAATATTTTCCTCTTGGTAGTTTTGGGATATATAGACAAACTCGTCCCAGATGTGTAGGGTTTTGCGAATGACAAAATCCTAGAATGAACAAAGGATTTTGGACTTCGACTTATTCATAATGACTCCTTCGGCAACAGAGAAATTGTCTACACACCATTCGACAAACTCACAGAAATGGGGGGTTTGGCCAATAGAGAATAAATGGAAGAAGGATTTAAAAACACTGTAGGTATCTCTACCTCGGTCCTTAAGGATTTCCAATTTACCTCTGGTGGTTTCAATGGATTCTCCCACCAAGACGGTATCAAAAATTTCGGCATTCTCATCTATGAGACTTTCTTCCACCCTCCGACATGTGACTTTGGGTTTTGTATCATCTCTCACCCCTACCACTTCTATTGCTCCTATCACATCCATTTTCAAATAGCATTGAGGGGGTATCAGGGGCCTACCTTTATTTTTAGCATAGTCTCCTGGTTTGTCCATGCTGGCACTATGTATGTGGTTGGATATTCAATGGCTTTGAGGCTTTGAAAAAGACAAACCTTTCCAATTTCACATGGATCCTGAATATCCAACCACATACAGAGTGCCAAACCTGGATATTCAGCGGCTTTGAGGCTTTGAAAAAGAAAAACCTTTCCAACTTCACATGGATCCTTTTATATTTTTTTACACAGCGTAACCTTCAAGCCCTTTCCAAGCAACTTGCATCATGGATATTACTCCTTGCAACCTGATCCTTTAGTATGTGAGCTCCTTTATGCTACATCCTTCTTTACCTCATGTGTGTACAGCTCAACCATCGATCAAGATCGGATTTTCTTCACAACCATTGATCTGAGTGGACCCTACCACTTTTTGCGATGAAAGATTCTAGTCCCCTCCATGCTATTTTAGATTGTGAAATAAACCACGACCGCAGATCTCCCTCCACTCTTGTAGTGACCATTGATCTGAGAAACTTGTACCACTTTTCACAATTTGAAATCACTACTGCGTCCTTGCTAATATAGGGTGTGAAATCATTTTTAACTATGGATCTTCTTGGATCCCAACCTTGGCCATTAGATGCCTCCAAATTTTAACCCATTTAGTGATTTGGAAAAGTGGCTTTGATCGAGCATGTTCATTGTACAAAATTTTTTGACGCTGTTGATCTACCATCAGATCAATCTCAGCCTTCTATTATGACTCCCATTTAATGCCTTCAACACATCCAGTGTTCTCTGCTTTACCCTGCATCTCTGATTCATGGAGTGTCTTGTCACTTTCAATATTCATTACTCTAGAGTGGGGACGCCAATTTACGATGTCCTTTCCTTCATTTCCACCGTGGCCTATTCTAGTGGCTTAATGTTATCTCCTATATGCCATAAACCTCCTTGCAACTCTAAGTTTTCCTTCCCAACACTTTTTAGCAGGATCAAACTTCCCACATATCTCTTATAACCAAAACTTTGATAGAGTGTTAACACATGGTAAAGGTAACACTAAGTCAAAAAATAAAGGACAACACAATGATTACCAAACTTAGGACAACCTATCCAAGTCTTGGTAAAGAAGGGCAATGAGAAGTAAAAAAAGGACACTTCAAAGTGGTGTGAGTTCCACAAAATCCATTGGGACAACACTGATAAATTTTGATCAAAGTAATAATTATTGGCCAAGATGAAATCCTTAGAGTATAAACATGGCTTGGAATTAGATTCAAAACGAAATAAAGGAAATAAAATCATTGATTTAGAATCTGATTCTACCATCACAACCGCAAATATCCAACAAGAAGAATTAGAGGAGCTAGAGGAATGGTAGAAGCCTTTCCATTCATAGATGTGGGTAAAGGAGACTCCATTACATTTCATTGTATATAGTGGTAATCAACGGAGATTGATATCATTCAAGGTCATCAATAGACTATAGTCACTAACAACATTGAATCCCTAAGCATACATGATTGGTTGGTTTAGCTAGGGATGAGACATTCACGTTAACCAACAATGTCACCTACCCTACAACATCAACCCTTACAAATATGAGTTATTATAAAATTTTTCCCCATTTAAATTTTGTAAATTTCTTATATAAAATTCTATATGTGGAAACATCATGTTTTTTATGCATCTAATCCCTGTAGTTTCATTGTTACTTTGAGAGGTCAGATATATAGGATATCATATGTAATTATCACTATCGCTTCTCTTCAAACTAGTATAAGAAGGTGATACCTTAGACGTACAAAATTTTCATCTTCATCATTTGATTGAAAAGTGAAGAAACATCACTACAAACAACACAACTACATGGGGTCCCTCTACACAACATAAGAAGGTGGGAAAAATATTGGAAGAATACAAATATATCTTTTCTTTCCCTGCTAGGGTTCGCATTGACTACCAAGTTAAGCATTCAATTCATTTAATATTTGGAGCCCCTTTTCCTAATGGCCCGGTATACAAATTATTTTTTCTTGAGAATGAATCAATCAAATGATATATTTAAGAGCTTATCCAAAAGGGACACATTAAACCAAGATCCTCAATTCATGAAATCCTAATTGTGTTGGTGCAGAAGAATGATGGGACATGAAGAAACTATATATATTATACACATATGAATAAAATCAGAACAAGAATTTATATCCAATACCCTAAATTAAATATCTTCTTTATCAATTCAAGGGTGCCAATATTTTGAGTAAGTATGATCTCGAGTCAATCTACCACTAGGTAACCATTAAGAAACTCGATGTATTGAAAAAACCCTTCTAGTCTAAAGAAGGTCTTTTCAAGTGGTTTAACAAATTATCCAACAATGTTCATGAAGATGATGGATGATATATTATATTCATTCATGAATCCTTTTGTGGTTGTACATTTGGTGCGATATCATATTGTTCAATAAAACTTAGTCATAACGTTTGCAACACATTCAACAAATCTCGAGAACCTTCCAACAATACAAGTTATATGTTAGTATGGAGAAATACTAATTTAGCATGTATAAAATGTATTGTCTAGGATACATCATGGATGAGCATGATGTGCATTAGATTCCAAATCATTTGTAATTGGTCATCCTTAACAACTCTCACATAGATCTGGAATTTACTTGGCCTCATCAAATTCAAATTATATCATAGGTTTTTGTTGGGGTTATCTCATACCATTTAACACTCATCCATGACCAATAATGTGGCCAATATCAAATTCATTTGGTCCAATTCACAACAAAAATCATTAAGGGATCTAAATTATCTTATTTCTTCAGCACCAATACTCATCATACTAGACTAGCAATAGTTATTCAAGATTGAGATTGATGCTTCATTTTATGTTGTTGGTGTATTTCTCATTCAATATGAACATTCAATGCCCTATCTCAAGGAGACACTTTTTAATGTGGTTCATAGGTACCCCACATATAACAATGATATTTACTACATTGTGCATGCACGTTGCCAATGGAAGGATTACATCATAGGAAAGGATATGATCATTCACATTTATCACAAAACCTTCTATTTTATGCATATGTTAAAAACAATATAGAAAGACTGCAATTGAAAATGGTCCACATACCTACATTAGTTCCACATTAATATTGAGTACAAGAAGGGAAATACAAATTGTGTCACAAACTTCCTAAGTTGATGTTGGGTTGTAGTGCTAACTACAGTGCTAACCCTTTGTGGTCACAATATCTACAGGTGACCTTGCTACCTATTGAAAATTGTGTGCAAGAAAACCAATCTTAGACTCCATCTTTAGCATTGGAACCTAATATGTTAGGGTTAGGTGAATACAAACGGTCATGAGGAGTCCAAGAGATGGATTGGAATATGAAACCAAGCATATATTTATCTTTTATTTATATGTATATTATGTTAATGAAAATGAATGAGCTTGCATACCAATTCTCATTCTCTTTGTTTAGTTTTTGTTTGTATTCCCAACTGGATATCCCAACAGTGTTATTAGAGAAATTTTGAGCCCTATGGTATATGCTTAGAATTATCCATCTCTTCCTTTTAAAACCTGCCTATTGTGCCTCTCTATTAAATCCTTGTAATTATGGGTTTTTCGTTATTCATCTCTTAGACATGAAAACCATAATATATTGCACCTACATCCTAAGTATTCCAACTATATGTTTATGCACATCTTAACCTTATGTTTGTGTCTAGTGAAAGGAAAAATTGCAAAGAAAAAGTGGTTGTCATGGAACGATTGAAATCTTGGAAAAGGTTATTTTTAACCACCTTAAATATGAGGCAAGGTACGGGAAATCCGAAGTCAATTATTCAATATTAAGGTATGTGGGAAAATTGTCAAAAAATTTAGCGATGAAAAGTGTGGGATATTGAGATATATTTTTCTCAGAGAATCACGAGATTGTGAATTTCAGTGTGTTAAAATTTAGGTCCATGAAATTTGAGTTGATTTTCATTTGGAGTGGAGAAGCATATTAGGATTCATTAGAGTTTCCTCCATATGCAATGTGAATCGGTGGATTTTTAGCATTTTGAGGGTTCTATGTTGTGTTATAGTGCCCACTCTCTCTGTACATACGCCTGAGTTTCTTCAAAATTGCACCCAAACACTGTGCATGAGATTCCCTCTATGTGAGGTTATTTAAACTACTCACCAACTTTCCTTCTACATGTTATGCATTTGTGACCATACTCCAGCTTGTGGTTTCATCATGTGAGAACCCTCCACTACGACCAGTGTGCGATTTCCCTCCTGTTATCACACAATGTTCAGCTACCCACTAAAGGTATGCTATCTAGGATGGTATAGGTAAGGTATCTAACCGATGACACCGCAAGGGCCTCATCCACTATGGATGAAGGATAGTGTACACACCAAATGGGCTCTTGTTTCTTTAGATCAATCTGGAGAATGATCAAGGAGGAGACCATACTATACTAAGAGGGCTAGCGCACCTACTCAAAACACTCCTAGGGTTATGCAATGATTGAAAGAGGAGAGATAAAGAGTGAGGAATTCTAGATCTAGAGAATATATGTGGTATAGAAGTTAGGTAAAAGTTGGGGAGGATTAGTAAATAGGGAAAATGACCCAACTTGATTGGAAAATTAACACAAATAGTTTAAGAACGTAGATATAGAGAGATCTACACACACACAAGAGAAACATAATGAGACCCACCTAGGTTTTATGTAAAAGTGGAAATTGTGGGGAAAATTGTAATGTCCCTTTTTTTAAATTTTTATTAAAATGCCCAATTTTCCAATTTTTTCACAATTTTGGCTCTTGACTAATTTTAGTGTCTTGGTCTCCGAATCATCCCAATTGCTCCAAAATATTCAGAGAAAGTGTATGAATGATATAATAAATTAATTATTATTTTTAGGGATGTATTATTTCCTTCCAATCACTTCTACAAGTCTGTACTAAATTCTGAACAAGATAGATGATTTTACTCACAATTTTGGGCTCAAACCCCCCCGGGGTAAGTGGTAGAAATGGCTTCCCAAATGTGCAGAAACCCACTCGGAATATTAAATTGAAGAACGGGATGTGTATAAGACATCATCAGAGACTCATATGTATAAACAATCTACCTCCCATGTCTATTATAACTTCTTTCAATCAGATATAAAAAAAACTAGTTTTGGACCCTTAGCAAAATGAGGTGTAGTTTGCTCCAATTGCTATGAAATTCGACCCAATGGCCACAAATTATCAGTTAATAAACATGAAACCCATAATATAATTTAATTACAGTCCATCCATTCATAATTAATCAATATTTTATACATACATTCGAATCCATCAAGATTACAAGAGTTTACAACAAGGTAGTGGGGAAATGGCACTGTTTCTTCATTATTGAGCAATAATACATGAGATTTATTGGACTTTAGACCGGAGATATTTCTGAACTTAATATAATATAATTTACATCAGAATAAAAAATACTGGAGAAAGATAAGCTCCCTCAAAGATATGAATATCTCACCAAGTGCGCCTCACTCCATAGAGCTTAAATATGGTGAGAAAACTTGAGCTGAAAGGAAGAACAAGCTGAACTTGATATGTCCACGAGATGTTGTAGCTTACACATATAAATTATGACTCCATTTAAGCTCCTTTAAATAATGAAGTTGCCTCTCCAAACACTAACTAGGATGGTAATATTTCATCCTCAAAATTGTCTAAGGCATGAACTAGTCATCCACTAGCTCTCTCTCTTCACAATAACAATTTTCACAAACGATCAAAGGACCTTCTCATGGATTATCCCTAAATTTTATAAAAAATATTGGTCTTCTAAGGTTCCAATTCCATACATAAACCAAAGCCAAGTTGAATTGGTGTGGTTTCTCATGCTATGCCATCTGGCCTCTCTCTTCACCTTCCCTCTTCTCCCAAATTTGAGTAGGATCCTCTTGGCCTTCTCCAAATCCCATGAGCATCCTATAAGATGCTCTATTCAAGCCTGACATGTCAGATATGTCAGATTTTAGCCTTTATATTTGACTTGTGTCATAACTATCATAGAAGCTCCATCATTGGTGTCATAGATGTCATAAATGTAAGGGGAATCTAGCCAAGTGTCCATGAAACTTCCATTTGGCTCTTCCTCTCCCATGTAAGTTACAATTCATCTCAAATTCGAAGGATGCCATTTAACATAGGAATTCTAGCTTGAGTGGGCCACATAGTCTCCATGTGTCTCCATTCTCCATAGCCATTTAATTTTTCACTTGAATTCATTTAATTAACTCCATTAAATAAATATTTATTCCTTATAATGTCTAAACATCATTTATTATCTCCCTTATTAAGTTCTCAAATGTATCCATCCAACCTAGGGAACTAGTAGGATTGATGGAATTGTCCTGCTATGTAATTATTAAAAATGGGGACATTACAGTCCTCCCCACCCAATATTGCTTGTCCTTAAGCAATTTCAGATTTGGATGCTGCAAAATATTCTCCTCTTCCCATGTGGCATATTCACTTGGTAGATCCTTCCATTGCACCACGTATTCTTTAATTATTCTACTCCTCAATATTCTCTCCCTTGTCTCCAAAACCTTTTTCAAAATAAGTGTGAGTTTTCCTTCATCATACAAAGGAGGGAGTGTATCTGAAATGAAAATTTGCTGACCAATAGATTTCTTGAGACAAGAAACATGAAATACATTATGAATTTTACTCCCTTCCAGAAGTTCCAATGCATATGCTACTTCTCCAATCTTTTGGATTACCTTGTAGGACCCATAGTATCTTGGATTTATATTTTCTGCTCCATTCCTTTTGATAGATGTTTATTTGTATTGCTGCAACCTCAAATACACTAAATCATCAACCTGAAAGGTCCTTTCCTCTCTATGTTTATCTACATATTGTGTTTGCTGATTTTGGGAAACCCAAGTGTATCCATTTTGTCCAAGCTTTTTGTTGTTCTCCCACATAGTTTCAGAGGTACCCTTCCAACCATTTATTCACCCTCTTTGTTTTTCCATCATTTTGGGGATGGTAGTTTTTACTTGGATTCAACTGAGTGCCCACCAATCTAAAAAATTCTTTCCAAAAATCACTCATGAATCTACCATCTCTATCACTCACAATGCTCTTGGGGAGCCCATGCAATCTGAATATTTTTTTGAAAAAAAGGTCAGCCACTTGTGCAGCACTAAAAGAGGATGTAACAGCAAATAAATCAGAAAACTTAGTCAATATATCCACTACAACATATATGAAATACTTTCCCAAATATTTGGGCAAACCGGTGATGAAATCCATCGATATATTGTCCCATTGCTTGTATTGCACTCCTACAATTAAGAGTGCTCTCCAGCCCATACCATTAGGAAAGAAAATTCTGGGATCCCATTTTCTTGTATGCATTCTTCCAAACATGATGAGTAAATAATATATATTATCAAAGTAAATAATAACATAATAAAAATGTACATCAAGGAGGTGCCTCATCAAAAAATCATGAAAGTGCTTATAACTCCAAGTAAGTAGACCACCATTTTCCAAGGGCATACAAGCTTCAAGTGACCAATCAAATATGATCCAATGACATAGGTGAGGATCCCATTTCCCATAATTCTACTCCAAAAGTATATAATTGTTAGATAGAATATTTCACCTTCTATCGACAGTAAGGTGTTCCACTGGTCTGAATGGTTCAGATCCAGAACAAATGAACGACAGAGGTTGAAGACCCTCCCTAGATGTTGTAGATACCTGGAATGTGATGCTTCGATAGTAACCCTGTGTACCTGCAATCAGCTTAAACATGCAAACACATCAAAGCTGCCAGAATATAATCTACTGATCGATGTTAGAGACTAAGGAATCTAACAACATACATGTGAAATCAAACAACAACAATAATGTGGGACAGAAATAAACCTGCATTAAGATAAAAATGGAGAAGTTTACAACCAAGCCTTAGTGTTGACATGCATCTCCATGAAACCAAGCACTCTCATCTCCATGAAACCAAGCACTCTCATCCCCATAAGCTCCGACTCTAGCTCTCTATGCTCTCCAATGGCTTAGGCCAAGTAATCAATCCAACGGCATAACAATACCTTAAGAGTTCTCTCCCTCAACCATGGATATGAGCTTTTATTTATAAGGCTCAATGGATAGGATAAGGGAAGACATGAGGCTCATCATCTAGAAGCCTCAAGAAACTAGGGTACCGCGTTTCTCCTTCAATGATAGAGCGGTTCTGGTAAGAAACACTTATGGACTAAGGGACATACTTGGTGGTACCACTTGTGGACAACAAGGGATAGGCAGTGCGAACAAGGTACCGCTCTTGGACAACAAGGAAATCATGGTGCTGGGAATTTTCATGAAAGATTGACAATTAGAATGGGTCTCCACTCCAAGTGCTGGGATTAAGGGAAAATAGGTATGTCAAAGGTATTATCACATGATGGTAACAGGATTTTGGTATAATAGGATGCCACAGAAAGCATGAGTCTTAGAGGGATACGATAAATGAGAGCTTTGAGAGAACAAGTTGTTGCTACGAGGTGAAAATGTCGGTTCGATCGGAGCATGTTGTCAAGTAGGCATCTGTAGTACATCAGTATGTTGAATCATAGACACAAGTAACCAAACTCATGGCTACAGACCAATACAAGGCATATCCATGAGAGGAATAAACAAGCATGGCTACTAGAATACAATGTAGATCCATGTGATAGAGGACTCAAACTTGGACATAGCTACCAGACATACAATGTAGATCTATGTCATGCAGATGCAAATTTGAGCATATCCACGACCATACAAATGTGGATCCATGCTAGATATACAAAACTCCATTGCAACCTGGGGAAAAGCAATGAGCACTTTAAACAAATACTCAGAGTCTTCATCTCATCTTCCAAAAAGTACGATTATATCCATGTGATTACAATGATCTAAAGTCGAACATGGTAGAAACCACTTGATTACCAGCCAATGATGTGAACCGTTAACAAGTGCAAGGGAGATCACCATTAATGTCAATGATTCCCAAGGTACTCTAGTACAATCTATTAAGTGTGAATAGATGTCATGATGTCGAACACCCAGTTGATTCTATTTATCAAAGGTCAATGATGTGAACCTATGTCGAGAGTGAGAGAATTTGTCATTAAAGCATATAGATCTCAAGGTACTAAATATTGTTTCTAAGACTATTTCCTAGATGATGAGCTGATGTCGATGGGAAAAGTCTCTTCGAAGGAGGGCCATGATGAGTCCCACATCGATGACACAAAACTCAGAACATAGTTCTGGAATAATGTGAATGTAGTAACCATAAGACTGACTCAAATATACTGACACAAAGAATGTGTAGATTGTAGAGGTAAAACTTCTTCAAATCCCCTTTGAAAATCAGGCTGCACGACAAAAATACTTGACAGCATGACTGAACGGGACAAACACACAATGCGACAGTGGACAATGAATTCTTTTGAAAGACTCAAAGGAGTGACATGACTCATGAAAGCTGATTGTCGTGGGGATCAAATGAATACCCAATTGATTGACATGATGTGCAGACAAGTGCCATGTTCAAAGGTAACGACAAACAACTGCCATTATTTACAAAATGATTCCCTTCCCATTTCCCCCATCATGGTCGATGAGTGCCTCTTTTCGGTTTTACGAGTTCAAAGAGGGTAACAAACACTCGATATAGCTTGTCAGAAGACAAGTCCAGACTCGTATGTTTTACAAACTTTAGAGAGGAGGGGTTCATTCCCAAAATGGGTCTCTCAATGTTTAATTTAATGAGTCCACTGAAAGAAAAATCGGTATTGTTCATGTTTAGAGAGTTTGAACGAATACAGAAGAAGACTCCAAAGGGGTCCTTTTTCATATTATTTAGTCTCTAAGGCCCCAAAAAGTGTAAAATCATACCTTAGAGAACTCTTCCAGTCATGATTGGCTGGAGTGTTACTTTTTCATAAATAGTCCTATTTGAACCGAAAAAGAGATAACCTACCATCGGACGGACGACTCTTCCAATATTTTAATGAGCGTGAAGAAGACAAGATCGCTCGACGATCTCTTCGTATTTAGGGAGCCTGAAAAGATTTTAAAGAGAACTCCATGAGGTTTCTTTAAACAATGTCATATTTTATGAGCCTAGAAAGAATAAAAAATGGACTCGATGATCCTTTTCATGTTTAAGGAGCCTGAAAAAGAGGTGAAAAGAAGACTCCATGACGCTTCTATACACAATGTCAATTTTTGACGAGCCTGGAAAGAAATTAAAATGGACTTAGACCTTTGATACTAGGTTTAAAGAGCGTGATCAAAGAGTCGTAATGAACACTCATCGAACTTTTCCATTTTATGAAAGTGCGAAAAATCCATAAACAAACTTCCAAAGCTTCTTACTATGGTTCTCTTATCTTGCAATCAACTCAAAAACAAGTGTTAAATGCATTTATCACTAGCATTAAGGGATTATGATAGATAAACATTGACTAAAATATGATTTTATATCAAAACTATAGTATGCCAGACCCAAAATGCCTATATAAGTCATGTAAATAGTAAAAAATCAAATCATTTCACTATTTACCCATAGCGGAGAGCACTTGGAGCATTTTCCTAGCTAGATCTTCTGCAGCTGATACTGGGAGTTACCACTGCTTGTTTTGAGTATCGTTAGTTGTAGGTAATAGTTAACACCCTATTATTTCATTTCATGGTGTTTATTTTGAGTTTTGGTGGGGTTTTGGGATCATATGGCAAGCACTAAAACCTTAAAAGAGAACACCGCGGCTACCCCTTGTGGAATACGTGGTACCATCCAAGAACCAAACCTATAACATAGTTGACAGGCGGTGCCACTGCCTGTCTCCAGCGGTGCATAGGCAGTGCTGACCGTGGAGAATTTAAACTCATAGCATGAGCATTAATATGTCATTCTTTTGATTTTTAATGATTAGGAATGATTCTAATGCATACTATGATTGTTTTTGATAGGCCTTGGTTGCTCAAAACATGGTGATATGGAAAGAAAGAACACATGACAATGATGATGCCTTTGCAGAGAGAAATGCGGATTCTATTGCCGCATTACGGGATTGTGGGCTCCTGAAGTTCTTTTGGACCTCGAGCATGGTGTCACATGAGCAGTTACTAGAACCAATACTGCGGATGTGGAATCCAGATCAATAGTATTTCGAGGTGGGGGCTCATATTCTTATAGTGGAAGTAGAGGATATCTAGTTCTTGACTGGTCTCTAGAGACGGGGTGCCCCCATCTCACTGACAGGTTCCCGTGGAGGGGATATTACCACTCGAGAGGTTATAGATTGTCACTGTGCTCCAGGGACGAGGACATCAGGGAAGAATATCCCCATCATATCAGTGATGGATGGGTCCCTGCAGACCATCCTATTTACTATGCAGAGGGTGGCTAGGATTCAGGGTGTGGACCAAGCTTCTAGGGCACACATGTTGTACGCCATAGAGGACATGGCACCCACGGTGTTCAACTAGGTAGAAGCTATGCTTCCAATATTCAAATATTAGCTAACTAAGTGTCGGCAGGGAGAGCTAAAGAAGTTTGGCTTTGGTTCCATTTTAGCCTGCTTCTTCTTCGAGCGGGTTCCACAGATGATACCTCAGGTGGTCTTCCGGATTCTGAGAGCATGGGACCCCCATATGCTGAAGTGGGTCCAAGTCATGGATCATACAAGAGCAGGTAGGGGAAGGGTGAAGTTTGGTGATTTGTTCTTCAGATGGCTCCGAGATCAGATCCTCATGGTTGAATATTATGCTTACGCTGGTACAGACTTCACCAGAGACCCTGACCTACCACTCCCACCTAGCGAATAGTGGGGTGACATCGGTAAGAAGCAACAAACCCTAAAACCAAAAAATACTTCCAAACACTAGCCTTGAACACAAAATCAAAGACAAGCAGTACTTTTCCAAACTGATTTCTCTTTTCCGAAAGCAATAATAAGGGAAAGAATCTCTTTTCCTAAAAGAAAAACAAAAAGCACACTATATGCAAATGCACTCTATTTTTACAATTTTCTCAAAACATAAGCAAATTTAACTTAAAACTACCATATTTTTTATTTTGATTGAGATAGTTCTAAATTCATAAGATACGAAAGAACATGAAGATCCTGAAATCTCGTAAAGCCAATCAGAGAACCAATGTCCAACGCTCAATGATGATAACCTAGTCTCGGTAAAAAAAATTCTTTTTTTAAAGGAAGGAAAAATAAGTTTACTATGCAAACAAGAAATGAAACCTAGAAGCTAATCTAGTGTTCTTCTTCTAGTCTATATAACAGAAATAAAAAGAGATCTTACTAACACCCTAATATTTTCAGAAAACAAGAAATACTTTCGCAAACACAACCAACAAGCATAGAAGCAGATGAACAATCAAAAAGCCTAATCTAGCTTTTGAATTTCTGAATCAAAGCAATCTTAAACCATAAAATTTTCAAGCCACAAGCATCAGATTCTATCACACAAGCCTGACAGTGCAGGACTAAAAGAAACACAACTCAAATTTTTACAAAAAAAAATGAGGAAAAGGGCCTTGGAATGATGCCTACCTAGCATCGCACTTCTCAGGTGTTGACAAGGTGGTTCTATCCTAGCACCACTTCTCGTCAACGGGATACAGGAAGTGGCACCGTGTGTTTCCCACTTTGTTCAGGTGGTGGCACCGCTCCTCGTACATTGCATAGGCGTGGTTCCCTGTAGAAGACCAAAACACAAAGAGAATGATAGATCAAGTTAGAAAAGGACTAGATCAAGGAAAAAAATGCTAGATTGAGTAAGGAAACAGAGCATAAAAGGTCGAAATGACTCAGATCTGAAAAGATCTGGAAGTTTCAAACCCAAATTGACTAAGTCAAAAAGCAGATCTGAATGAAGAGAGTTGGAGAAAGAGCTTGGATTCGGACAAGAGTTGAGAACCAAGGAATATCAGAACAACTGATACATATATCTATTCCCCAACGGACTCACTAGATTTGTTAGCTGGAATATTTCACCTTCTATGGAGAGTAAGGTGTTCCACTGGTCTGAATGGTTCAGATCCAGAACAAATGAAGGACAAAGGTTGAAGACCCTCCCTGGCTGCCATAGATACCTAGAATGTGATGCTTCGATAGTAACCCTGTGTACCTACAATCAGCTTAAAAACACAAACACATCAAAGCTGCAAGAATATAATCTATTGATCCATGTTAGTGACTCTGGAATCTAACAACATACATGTGAAATCAAACAACAACAATAATGTGGGACGGAAATCAACTTGCATTAAGATAAAAATGGAGGAGTTTACAACCAAGCCTTAGTGTTGACATGCATCTCCATGAAACCAAGCACCCTCATCCCCATAAGCTCCAACTCTAGCTCTCTATGCTCTCCAATGGCTTGGGCCAACTAATCAATCCAACAGCATAACAATACCTTAAGAGTTCTCTCCCTTAGCCATGGATATGAGCTTGTATTTATAAGGGTCAATGGATAGGGATGGTTGAGAGATTAGTGGATGAGGTGGCCTCTAAGATCCTAGGATGAGGGATCTTGAGCTCAACTGACCCACAATGATAGGGATAAGGAAAGACATGAGGCTCATCATATAGAAGCCTCAAGAAACTTCTCTTTTTCCCTTTTTACCCAGGGTACCACGTTTCTCCTTCAATGACAGAGCTGTTCTGGAAAGAAACACTTATGGACTAAGGGCCATACGCAGTGGCATCGCTTGTGGAAAACAAGGGATAGGTGGTGCGAACAAGGTACCACTCTTGGACAACAAGGAAAGCATGGTGCTAGGAATTTTCATGAAATATTGACAATTAGCATGGGTTTCCAGTCCAAGGGCTGGGATTAAGGGAAAATGGGTGTGTCAAAGGTCTTATCATATGATGGTGATAGGATTTTGGTATAACAGGATGCCCCCCAAAGCATGAGTCTTAGAGGGATACAATAAACAAGAGCTTTGAGAGAACAAGTCGTCGCTACGAGGTGAAAATGTCAGTTCGATCTGAGCATGTTGTCAAGTAGGAATCTGTAGTACATCAGTATGTTGACTCATAGACACAAGTAACCAAAATCATGGCTACAGACTAATACAAGGTAGATCCATGAGAGGAATAAATAAGCATGGCTACTAGAATACAGTGTAGATCCATGTGATAGAGGACTCAAACTTGGACATAGCTACCAGACATACAATGTATATCTATGTCATATAGACACAAATTTTAGCATAGCCACAACCATATAAATGTGGATCCATGCTAGATATACAAAACTCCATCGCAACCTTGGGAAAAGCAATGAGCGCTTTAAACAAATACCCAGGTTCTTTGTGTCATCTTACACAAAGTACAATTCTATCCATGTGATTACAATGATCTGAATTCGAACATGGTAGAAACCACTTGACTACCGGCCAATGATGTGAGCAATTAACAAGTTCGAGGGAGATCACCATTAATGTCAATGATTCCCAAGGTACTCTAGTACAATCTACTGAGTGTGAATAGATTTCCTGATGTTGAACACCCAGTCGATTCTATCGATCAAAGGTTAGTGATGTGAACCTGTATCGAGAGCAAGAGAATTTGTCATTAAAGCATACAGATCTCAAGGTACTAAATATTGTTTCTAAGACTATTTCCCGGATCATGAGCTGATGTCGAGGGGAAAAGTCTCATCGAAGGAGGGCCATGATGAGTCCCACATCGATGACACGAAACTCAGAACATAGTTTTGGAATGATGTGGATGTAGTAACCATAAGACTGAATCAAACAAACTGACACAAAGACTACATAGACTGCAGAGGTAAAACTTCTTCAAATCCCCTTTGAACATCGGGCGGCACGACAAAAAGACTTGGCAGCATGACTGAACGGGACAAACACACAATGCGATAGTGGACAATGCATTCTTTTGAAAGAATCAAAGGAGTGACATGACTCATGAAAGTGGATCATCATGGGGATCAACTAAATACCCAATTGACTGACATGATGTGTAGACAAGTGCCATGTTCAAAGGTAATGACAAACAACTGCCATTATTTACAAAATGATTCCCTTCCCATTTCCCCCATCATGATCGATTAGTGCCTCTTTTCGGTTTTACGAGTTCAAAGAGGGTAACAAACACTCGATATAGCTTGTCAGAAGACAAGTCCAGACTCATATGTTTTACGAACCTGAGAGAGGAGGGGTTCATTCCCAAAATGAGTCTCTCAATGTTTAATTTAACGAGTTCACTGAAATAAAACTTGGTATCGTTCATGTTTAGAGAGTCTGAATGAATACGAAAGAAGAATCTAAAGGGGTACTTTTTCGTATGATTTAGTCTCTAAGGCCCCAAAAAGTGTAAAATCATACCTTAGAGAACTCTTCCAGTCATGATTGGCTGGAGTGTTCCTTTTTCGTAAATAGTCCTATCCGAACCGAAAAAGAGATAACCTACCATCGGACGGACGACTCTTCAAATATTTTAACGAACGTGAAGAGGACAAGATTGCTTGACGATCTTTTCATATTTAGGGAGCCTGAAAAGAATTTAAAGAGAACTCCATGAGGTTTCTTTACACAATGTCATATTTTACAAGCCTGGAAAGAATAAAAAATGGACTCGACGATCCTTTTCATGTTTAAGGAGCCTGAAAAAGAGGTGAAAAGAAGACTCCATGACACTTCTTTACACAATGTTAATTTTTTACGAGCCTGGAAAGAAACTGAAATGGAATCAGACCTTTGATACTAGGTTTAAAGAGCGTGATCAAAGAGTCGTAATGAACGCTCATCAACCTTTTCTGTTTTATGAAAGTGTGAAAAAGCCATAAACAAACTTCCAAAGGTTCTTACTATGGTTCTCCTATCCTGCAATCAACTCAGAAACAAGTGTTAAATGCATTTATAACTAGCATTAAGGGATTACGACAGATAAAATTTGACTAAAATATGATTTTATATCAAAACTATAGTATGTCAGACCCAAAAAGGCCTATATAAGTCATGTAAATAGTAAAAAATCAAATCATTTCACTATTTACCCATAGCGGAGAGCACTTGGAGCATTTTCTTAGCCAGGTATTCTGCATCTGATACCGGGAGTTTCCACCGTCCATTTTGAGCATAGTTAGTTGCAGGTAACAGCTAACACCCTATTCTTTCATTTCATAGTGTTTATTTTGTGTTTTGGTGGGGTTTTTGGCTCATATGGCAAGCCTTAAAACCTTAAAAGCGGGCACCGTAGCTACCCCTTGTGGAATACATGGTACCAACCAAGAACCATGCCTATAACATAGTTGACAGGTAGTTCCATCGCCTGTCTCCAACGGTGCACAGGTGGTGCTAACTGTGGAGACTTTAAACTCATAGCATGAGCATTAATATGTCATTCTTTTGATTTTTAATGATTAGGAATGATTCTAATGCATATTGTGATTGTTTTTGACAGGCCTTGGTTGCTCAAAACATGGTGATATGGAAAGAAAGAACACATGACAATGATGATGCCTTTGCAGAGAGAAATGTGGGTTGTATTGCCACATTAAGGTACTATGGGCTCCTAAAGTTCTTTCGGACCCCAAGCATGGTGTCACATGAGCGGTTATTGGAACACATACTGCGGATGTGGAATCTAGAGCAGCAGTATTTTGAGGTGGGGACTCATATTCTTACAGTGGAAGTAGAGGATATCTACTTCTTGACTGGTCTCTCAAGACAGGGTTCCCCCATCTCACTGGCAGGTTCCCATGGAGGGGATATTACCACTCAAGAGCTTATAGATCGTCACTGTGCTCCAGGGATGAGGACATCGGGAAAGAATATCCCCATCAAAGCAGTGACGGATGGGCCCCTACGTATCGTCCTATTTACTATGCAGAGGGTGGCTGGGAGTTAGGGTGTGCACCAAGATTCTAGGGCACACATGTTGTACGCCATAGAGGCCATGGCACCCACGGTGTTCAATTGGGTAGAAGCCATTCTTCCAATATTCAAAGATCAGCTGACTAAGTGTCGGTAGGGAGAGCTAAAGAAATTTGGCTTTGGTTCCATTTTAGCTTGCTTCTTCTTCGAGCGGATTCCATAGAAGAGACCTCAGGTGGTCTTCCGAAGTCTGATAGCACAAGACCCCCATATGCTGAGGTGGGTCCAGGTCATGGCTCATACAAGAGCAAGTAGGGGAAGGGTGAACTTCGGTGATTTGCTCTTCATATGGCTTCAAGATCAGATCCTCATGGTTGAGAATTATTCTTACGTAGGTATGGACTTCACCGAAGATCCTGACCTACCACTCCCACCTGTTGGACAGTGGGGTGACATCGGTAAGAAGCAAGAAACCCTAAGTGACGAGACCTGTATATTCTCATACAGGTGTTGGAGCAGTGCGACCTAGAGGAGCATCTCCATTGGATAGGTGATCTGGAGCCTGTTTTGTACCATGGGGTGATGATATCACAGGTGAGCTGGAGGAAAACCTAGAGAGGTTGACCTTGGATATCCTAGATGCTGACATTGATGACCTCCCGATGAGATATCAGAGATCCACAGTGGGAGTACTGGATCGATTCAGTAGGCTGCTACATAGGGTAGCTCAAGCAATGATTTTCTATCACGACCACCACTAGTGTATGAGATATGTACTGAAAGCTAACAGCTTCAGGATTTTGTATGATGATTTTTCTTGAAAGCTTACGTGCTTCAGATGAGGTCTCGGGACCTATTTTTTTCTAAACTTTTTCCTATATATATATACAGACTTTTACACGGTGTTTATATGTTTCAAATGGAAAATGCATTTTCTATGAGTTTTATGTGTCTTTGAATGTTTATTTAAAATGTACCATGTTTTATTTTGCCGTCATGAATGGGCAATATGCTAGTCTAGGATGTAATTAGCTAATGAGTCAGTAACTAAATTATGTTCCCAGCTAGGGATATGCCTATAGGTAATGGTTTCAAATGATCTTTCTAGAAAATTTACTCTTTGGAATAGGCGGATGAGCATCGCGTTTCTAATGGTGTAAACATGGTTTAAATGACAAATGACGAGTTGTGAGTCCATCAAGACTACTAGATCACGAACATCCTGAGAGGCAGCTTCAGTCAGAAGATCGATGAATGCTTCATACTCGGCGATGTTATTAGTAGCGGGACCTATTCAAACTGCTCCTGAACTGACCAAATCTTCAACTGGGATTAGAGGACCCAAGCAGCCAAGGCGAGATTCAAGGTGTGGCAACAAGCACCATCAATGAAGCTAAATAAATCCATCTGCATGACCAAAACATGGTATAAATAGATGTGGACACTAAACTCAAAACCATCTTTAAAATACTAAAAGCACACTGAAAGTCAATAAATATACATATATACAAGATACTATCCAAGAAAGACCTAGGCATAGTACCTTTTTAGGTACAACCCATTGCGAGGTTGCCCCAAAGGGATTCCATCATAATTAATGAGCTTGTAAGCTCCTTTCTCTAACACCTTAGAAATAATGAAAGGTCCATAGCACATAGACTTGAACTTACCCTTCCCTAGTTTGTCATATCTCTGATCATAAGTCAAGACTAGGTCACCCTCGTTAAAGACAGGAGGTTGGATGAATTTATCACACTGTGCCTTAACGCATTTCTTATGTGCTTCATTATCCAAGGCAGCGTCTCTCTGAGTCTCATCAAGGTTACTCAAGTACAAAAATCTTTCTTCCTCCATGGAAGTGTCTGGGAGAAGTTCTATGACAAGTTGTAAGGATGGAATCTGACATCGGATCGGTAAGACAACTTCGAGTCCATAGACAAGCTAGAATGGTGTGAAACCAGTGGTTGTTTTCACAGAAGTTCGATAAGCCCATAGAGTAGAGAAAAGAATGTGGTTCCAGTTGGATTTATGATCTCCAACCATCCGATGAAGCATAGTTTTCAAAACTTTGTTAATGGCCTCTACCTGACCATTAGCTTGTGGATAATACGGCATAGAGTTTTCATGGTGAAAACCTAGCTTGGCACCCAATTCTGCCATCATTTGATTACGGAAATGGGATCCGTGATCAGTAACAATGGACTGTGGAACTCCAAATCTAGCTATGATATGATTGAACAAGAAGAGAGCGTCAGTCTTACCATCTTCTACATATGTAGGCATGGCCTCAGCCCATTTTGTGAAATAATCAATGACTACAATGATGTAACCATGCCCCTTGGCTGAGGTAGGCTTACAATGCATGAAGTCAATCCCCCATTTGGTGAATGGGACAAAGGCAATGACGGGGTGTAGCGGAGCAGGATGGGTGCGCTTTTTAGGATAAAAGTGTTGACAAGGTGGGCATTTCTTAACAACCTCATGACAGTATTTGAAGACAGAAGGAAAAAATAGCCAGCGCGAAGGATTTTCTGGGCTGCAGCCATCCCAGATAGATGACCGCCACATGCTCCAGAGTGGAAATCATTTAACACATGTTCAGCCTCCTCATGGGTGAGGCATCGCTGTAGAATAGAGTCAATCCCATGTCTATACAAGGTGTCATTCAGGATGAGATAGTACTTCATGTGGTGACGGATACGGTGGCAATCATCATGGGATAAATGTGGCTGAAATCATTGTGTTTGGAGATAAATAAGCAAATCTCCATACCAAGGATTGGTAGTGCTAATCAGGAACAGGAATTCATCTGTAAATGAATCACTAGGCATAGATTCCGTCGAAGCACAGGGAAGATCACACATAAGCTTGACAAAGACCAGGGATTTCTTTGATGTGGCTTTGGGAAATTCCAGATCAAACTCCTAAAGTATGACTATCCAATGGGAATACTTGCCCCTGAGCACCTGACGAGTCAAGATGTAATACATCGGGTTCTAGTCTGCCAATACGGTGGTAGTGCAGAGTAGAATGTAGTGATGAAACTTTTGTACATCAATGAACATGCCCAATGCTAACTTTTCCACACGTGAATAGAGAGTTTTAGAATCCATGAGATTCTTACTGGCATAATAAATCACATGGTCCTGACCGTGGAGATTTTCCTGCACTAAAACTATGGCGATGGTAGTAGCGGAGGAAACAATATACAAGAGAAATTCCTTTGAATAATCCGGGGGGTGTATCAAGGGTGAATGAGTTAGAGCGTGCTTAATATTATCAAAGGCGCGTTGGGCCTAGTCATCCCAGAAGAATGGAGTGTTCTTCTTATGGAGACACATATAACTGTGTGTTTTCTCTACTGCACATGAAACGATGAAGAAAGTTTTCCTTCCCTTGCAAACTTTGGAGTTCAAGGAGATTAGTTGGGGCTGGTAGATCTAAAATAGAGGCAATATTCAAAGGATCGATTCGGATGCCATCCTTGGATACCACAAAGCCTAGCAGACGTCCTATCTCAACGTAAAAAACAAATTTATGTGGATTGAGCCGTATATTATAATGACAGCATCTCAGGAATATGTCTCTAAGATGACCAGGGTGGTCCTCCCGTCGCTGTGAATGAGCAAGGAGGTCGTCAAGGTACGGTTCAACAATATGTTTAATATCATGAAACGCATAGGACATCACACACTGGAACGTGGCTCCAGCATTTTTCAAGCCAAAAGATAACTTGTTATATGCAAAGGTTCCCCATGGGAAAATGAATGTCGTCTTATGCTGATCGAAGGGTAATATTTCATTCTGATTATAGCAAGAGAAGCCATCCATGAATGAAAAGATGACACTTCCAGCACAGTTGTCAATAATCTGATTGATGTGTGAGGTAGGAATGTTGTCCTTGGGACAAGATTTATTTAAATCCCTAAAGTCGATACAGACTCTAATGGGGCCCTGCTTTTTATTGACAAGGACAATGTTCGATACCCATTTCGTCAGGGGTGCAGGATAAATAAACCCAGCTTTGAAAAGTTTCTCAATTTCAACTTTAATAGCTACAGCCTTTCGAGGATGGACTTGCCTTAGTTTTTTCCTGATAGGTTTATCCATGGGATAGGTTTTAATCTCATGGACCACAATGGATGGGTCAATCCCTAGCTTCTCTTCATAGGACCAAGAAAAAATATCATGGAATTCTTTAAAAAGTGCCTTGTATGCTTCAAATTCATCTGCCAAGTAGTTCTACCCAACATGAACATGCTCGATAGTATCAAGCTTGGTTGATATGTCAATCAGATTCATCTGAGTAATGTTGCAAAGGTTTCCTTCATAATCTATATCTTGCAACAATATAGGACTTTTGGGTACGTTGACAATATCAGTAGGAAACAAGGATGTAAAATCATTGCTAACCGAACCATGGTGTTGGGGAGGAACATGGATCTATGATGGTGATCCTCCCAAATGGGCTCATTTGTATTCATGATCTCCATAATGGACTCATCAGAAGGAAAAGTCTGAGAGAGATAATCTAGAATAGGAAGAGAAGGTTCTAACCAGTATGGTAAATGGTAAGGATCTGAAGCCACTAGATGAAGAGCATCCATGTGATCATCGAAAAAGGTTTGAATGTTGTCATACATAGCTCTGTGTGGACTCAATGAGGTGGAATCAACAATTTTTTTACCCTTAGGCTCATAATCAAATTAGGAAATCATATGGACTATCACAGTATCCATGCTAGGAGGAGTAGGTGGAAAAATCCCCATAAGGGATGAATCCTTCAACATGCCTACCCGAATCGACTGGTAAGGAGGAGGGGACTAGCCTAACATGGGGATTTTATTAGCCATGGGGTTAGTAACATCTAGCATATAGAAATCAAGCTGATCAATAGTAACAATTCTCCCTAGATGTAGAAATTGGACTGTTCGGAATACTTTTGAGGTGATAGTAGTCATGGCATAGAACCAATTTCTTCCTAGAAGAAGGTTGTAGTCTAAAGGGGCATCTACCACTTCTACTTGAATGGAAACAGTTTTTCCCCCCATATCGACCGCTAGGAATGATATGAGACCATGGGGTTGGAAACCCCATCCGTTAAAGGCCTTGAGGGTCGTAGGTGATGTTACAAGCTCAAGAGAGCCGAGAGCCTTCCAACAAGTCAGATAAAAAACTGAGGTCGAGCTCCTTCATCTAGTACTGTTGGAAAAAAATTCTTTCCCACTAATTTCATAATGATCTGAAAAGCAAGTTTATGTGGTAATCTAGGCTTATAGTTCTCAACATTTAAATGAATCAAGTTAGTTTTATCTGGTTCTAGACCTCCTAATGCTATCAACAAGTTTTTGTGCTATGTAGGGCAACTTTTGAGTACTTCTAAGGTAGACCTCGTACAAGGTGCCTGAATGAGATCTTCAACCACATTATAAAATTGAGCAGCTCGGGCATTGGGATTAAAGAGAGCCTTATGAAGAGTACTCTTAGGTGGGCGCAAAATCATGTCGAGAGTATGCTTCTCGATAGATAAGGGGACAGTAGACAAGGATTCGGGAGAACTAGTGGAGGGATTTTTCCCTGAAGAAGAATGGTCTTCTTTCTTATCTGTGGGTTTGTCATAATTTTGAATTCAAGTTTGCATATTGATGGTATTTGAGGACATCATATGAATTTCCTTTGATGAGCTAGAGTTATCTTGATTAGGCATGTGGTCTATCAGTTGTTGTTGAGAGGGAAAATGATCCGTAAGTACTGCAGGTGCGGGATTGGACTTCAGAAACTGGGAGATTTCGTCCCGATGAGGACACTCCTTTGAAAAATGGTCACCCCTACAGAGCAAACAGGGATATTTTTCCTTCCTTTTCCATTTATCGTTATCACTATTGGTTGTTCTTCGAGTCTCCTATTGGTTTCCAGGATTTTTATTTCTATTTTTTCCTTTCTTTTTATTATTACTCGAGGTTTGAGTACTTTGAATAGAGTTGACCTCGGTGGAAACCTTAGGAGTCAAAGGAGTAGGGGTGGAAATTTGGGGTTTCTTGGTAGGTTTCACTATATATGGGGACTGGATTGAACCAACAATCCCATCAACAAGTACTTCTACTAGTGGCTTGATGGGATCGGTGTTGGGGTGATGAGCTTGAGGAATCAGGTCATAAAGAGTTCCAGAATGGGAATGAACCAAGTCTAGGTACTGAGCCCGACTAATAGCCTGCTCTTTAGTAATGACACCGCCCATAGCCACATCTCAGGCAATAGGAGGCAACAAGGATTTGGTAAACCAATCAGCTAATAACTAATCCAAAATAGGGGCCTTAATAATCCTTCTTCGCCTTCTCCACTCATGAATGTGATCGGATATGTGGGTGGAGGTGTTCTGTCACAGAGAAGTTAAAATATCAGTGCCCATTTCATAATGAATACAGAGTTGAAAGTGTGTAAGAAACATAGTTTCCAACAAGCCAAAATCCACAAACGAATGTTGTGGGAGTTCAATGTACCACTTCGCAGCTGTACCAGTCAAAGTTCGCTGAAAGAGTCGTAACCGAACGGAGTCTTCCATGAGGTATTTTGAAGAACACCACAAATGGAATGTCATAACATGGTTCTTCAGATCATCTCCCTACTTCCCATCGAATTTTGGAATATCCGATGGTAACTTTACCGAAATGGGAGGCCACGAGGGATTGTGTCAAATGGGGTCAGTAATCAACTTGGACAAGTCAGGCAAGTCCAAAGTTTATAGGAAAGGTAACTATCGGTTGGGTTACACATAGTGGTAATATTGATATGGCATATAATTACCAGTAGGACCATAATTTGATTGAAAAATAGGTTGTTGTGACGAAGAACTAACGGAAAATCTTCCCGCGGGGGGGTGATTTCTAGGATCAGGACCTCTAGGACCACTAGGGCCTCCTGGAGGAGGACCACCAGGGCCACAGGGACCACTAGCACCATTGGGACCACTAGGGCCACCGGTACCACCAGTACCACCAGGAGGCAGACCACCAGACCCTCTAGAGCCACCGAAAGGTAAACCTCTAGACCCTCCAGAACCACTAGGCGAAGGGCCACCAGACCCTCCAGAGCCATAAGGAGGAAAGCCACCAGGCCCCCTAGGACCACTAGGACCACTAGGACCATAAGGAAGAAATTTTCTAGATCCTCCGGGACCATTAGGCCCCCCAGGGGGAGGACCTCCATAAAGCGGTCCTCCGGCACCTCCTGTAGTATGTATAGGTATCCCCCCCATAGCTAGCATGTAAGACCAGTTGGGTTTCCCCCATGCTGTAAAAGTGTTACTAGGGTATGGAATTCCATCATAAGGCATTCCTGTAGGATTGGGTGGATGATTACCTACAGGTATTTGATAACCATAACCTCAAGAAGTTTGAACGGTTACAGGTTTTGCCCCCAAGGGCTGACCTGAACTAGATGGGGGATTAACCACATTAGTATGGGTGGGAGGGACATAAAATATAGATGGTTCTATGTTAGAGGTCTACCCTTGACTAGGTACACTTCCAGTGCCAGATAACGTAGGTCGTGCCGGGGGTTTCCCCACGGCACTAGAAGGTACTGATGAAACGGGAACTGAAGGTTGGGCCCCAGGTACAGAAGACCTGGGAGGATTAGGAATAGACATAACATTAGAGGTGATAGGGGTGGTAATTTGACCTAGGTTGTGTGGTGTCACTGCACGATCTGTAATCGATTCAATGGGTCTCATAGAATCGGCAAGTGAACGATATCCCACAGGAACAGATGTGGAACGTGATGGTGTCAGGCCTAATAGTTCATCTATTTGCTTGTTAATCTCTTGTGCATGGAGAATGGAAGCACGATATTGCCTACATTCTTATTCATATTTAGAAGAGTTTAAGCAGGTACCAAATGAGGCAATGGCTTGTCCTATAGACGTATCCCAAAATGGAACATTGGGACCATAATCTAGATGGGTTGTATCATCAACATGACCTTCTGTGGGAGAATGGAACAAGGTATTTCCCCAAGAATGTTGTTTGACCAAGGGAGGCGAGTGTGAAGAATATGGTACTCCACTTTCTGTAACCACATTATCTCCCACTTGGGAGGTAGTAGCAGCTGCTTGATCGATAGCTTCCATTCAATTTTCTCCTGAACCAGGAGTAAAATTAGGTGGCAAGCCTCGTACTCTTCTGAACTGTCTTAACTCAGCCATTTTGTACAGTTCCTATCTAACCTAGGGTCTAAAAATCTAGAAAACACACCAAAAACAATTTCCATACATAAGCTATAGGTCAAAACAAGCACACTTAAAATGATAGGAGGAGTTCAAAAAGTCAGGTCTCTCGTCAGGATTGTCAAGAAGGTGCCACTCGCAATATACCTCGAGGGTACGTGTGTAGTAATCTCCCTAAATGTTTTTTTTGGTGTATGGCTCCAAGAAAGACAGTAAAAGAGATTTTCTCAGATGGATAGGGTATCCTAGTGGGGTCTCCTAATATACTCAAGGTACGTGGGATCTCAAATCGGTAGTAGTGTTGTCTAATGCATAACTGTACACAAGGGGCCTTCCGATATACAACCGAGTACGTGAAGTACCTTTCTATATACCTCAAGGGTACATGAAAGGTCGTTTCGATATACCAATGGTATGTGGAAGAACCGCACGAGTCCCACGATGTAATGCAGACAAATTGTTAGAATAATCAACCCATAGTTAGCTACCTTAGACATTAATTAATCCATTTTTTGTCTTATTTGCCTAGTTTCCATATTCCACCTTATGCAATTTGTCCTCCACACATCCAAAGTGGTCAAACTTACTAAATTTGAGTCATGGAGCACTTGGGAAACCACTTGGAATCAAATCTACTTTATTCCCGGCCTTCCTAGTGCATGTCTGCTTTTCTTGCTTTATTGCCTGCTTTTTCTGAGTTTTAAGGCAATTGGGAAAGTTTGACTAGGTGAAGTTAACTTGTTTTTTGTCCTCATCATCCTCCACTCTTTTCTCCTAAGAAAATCATGTATGAGTTGTCCTTCCATCATCTATTAGCTTTCCTAATTTATTTTTCCAATTCGTGAGCTCCTAGACAGATTTGGAAACTGCTTTATGCACCTATGGGGGATTTGCTTAGATTTAGTAAGCCTGCTTTTGACCAAATTCGAATAGAATCCTTATGCATTCGAATATCTCATGTAATTATTTATTTTTTCAGCCTATGAATTCAAAGGTTTGGCTATTGTACACTTATTCAATACAGATTAGTGTTCTGCTCCATATTCAGTCTCCTTTGTGTGTAATTTGCATGTGTAATTGGCAATTTTTGTGAGTGTAATTGTTCTAACACCTGGGTTCAATTTCCACATGGTATCAAAGCCTTTTTATATTGATTTCTCTCCTTCCAATTTGTTATTGCAGGTTAGACATCATTGACTGGGAGCATTCTGCTGAATGAAGGGACAATTTCTGAGCTATGGATCAATCTCAGAAGATCATCTTGACTCCATTTAACTTATTTGAATGAAAAGTAGAGATGGAGATATTGTTGAGAGTGAAAGGCCTCTACAGAGTGACTATGCAAATAGAAGCAGAGCCCAATGCAGTTGCAAAGAAAATTAAATGGCACAACAAGAGGGATGAGGCCTATGGTCTCCTGTGTCTGAGCATATCCAGAGACCTCCTTTTCCATCTTGATGGATTAACATCACCAAATGAGGTATGGGATAATATTGTTGAGATTTTTGGTAAGACAGATGAGATTAGGGGACATCAAATTGAAAATTAATTGATCTCCCTGAGTCCCAATAGCTTTGAATCCCTGCAACTCTATTTTCCAAGTTCAAAGCCCTTGTTTTGCAGCTAAAACAGTGTGGGATCGAAAAGAAGGAGGAGCAACTAGTTTTGGCCATACTCTCGAAGCTTGGACCTGACTATTTAGTGTTTTTCTCAACCTTCCATGCCACAAAGTTGATAGCTTGAGCCTGGAAAATGCCTAGCCTTGCAGATTTCATGGAATATCTCACACAAGAACAAGATAAATTGGTGATGATGGGCACCATCAAACCTTCCAAAGACCAAGCTCTGGTTGCTGGAGATTCAAGGGTGGATTCAAAAGGCAAGAAGAAATATAAGAAGCCACCTAAGCAAAAGAGAGACAAGAACAAGTCTCCAGAGGAGCCCCAAGGTTTCAAGAAGAACCCCCAGAAGAAGAAGAACAAAGGAGAAATGAGCAAGTGCGCATACTGCAGTAAGGGAAATCATTCTGAAAGCTCCTGCATGAAGAATAAAATTGACATGTTGACCCAACTCCTGGAGAAGAATGGCATCTCCCTTCCTGATAGCTCAAAGAAGAGGGAAGGAGGATCAAATTCAGAAGACAGAGAGAGATTTCATGCATTGGTTGCTGGCACAACAATCTCACCTAGTTTCATCATTGATTGTGGAGATTCAAGACATATGGTTTCGACCAAGGAGGTATTCACCTCACTTGACATGTTGAAAGGTCCACCAATTGTACTAGGAGATGACTCTCTCACTGAAAGTTTGGGCAAAGGGAGGATTGATCTTGACCATGGTAAGTTCAGCAATGTATTGTATGTTCCAGGTCTTGCCTCTAACCTCTTATCAGTGTATCAGATGACCCACAAAGGGTATCCAAAGAATTTCATATTCTCCCCTGATGAAGTTGAGATCATAGAGATCTCAAGTGGTAAAGTCATTTCAAAATGAGTTGCAAATCACACTTCGAAGGTATACATGTTCTCACACTTCCTACCCTACTCAAACCCCTCTGCTCTTCTGATTCATGCTAATGAGGCAAGCAAGATTTGGCATGAAATATTTGGCCACCTTAATTACAAGTATCTTTATGATCTTAGTGAAAAATAAATGGTCATAAGGTTACCAAAGATTAAGTTTTCCAAAGGAGTCTGTCAAGGTTGCATCTTAGGAAAACACCCAGAGCATAAATTTGAGAAAGCTAGTCATGAGAGAAACTCTGCACCTCTTGAGTTGATCCACAGTGATGTTGCTGGCCCATTTCCTCATATTTCAATGATTCAGGCCAAATATGCATTGACATTCATAGATGAATTTTCTAGGTACTGCTGGGTTTACTTCCTAAAACATAAGTCTGAAGTTTTTGGCCTCTTCAAAGTATTTAGGGCTTTGGTTGAAAACCAGTTTGGGAGGAAACTCAAGGTCCTTAGATCTGACAATGGTGGTGAGTATTTCAAGTATGATTCCATTCAATATTGTGCATATGCAGCATTCTATCCCTTACACACCACAACAAAATGGTGTTACTGAGAGGAAGAACATATCACTGAAAGAGATGGCAACTTGCATGATGGAGGCTAAGACTTTGCCACCAAAGTTTTGGGCCAATGCTATAAAATTTGCAGCCTATATCCAGAATAGGGTGCCTCATAAACATCTTGATGGTATGACTCCTTTCAAAGCATGGAGTGGGCACAAGCCAGATGTGACCCATTTCAGGATTTTTGGCTCAAGGGCTTGGGCTAGAATTCCAACAGAAAAGAGGAAGGATTTGTAGCCCCAAAGCCAAGAGTGTCTATTTTTTGGGTACTCTAAAGATTCAAAAGGGCACAAGCTGATAAATTTTATCACAAACAAATCCTTCATTTAAAGGAGCGTTCAGTTCCAAGAAGAGCCTTTAGCAGCTGTGGAAGTTGGAGAATCCTCTTCACCACCAGAACCATTGAATGTAAGTGAAGAGATAGTTGAGTTTGATGATTCTGATATGTCTAATAATGATGATTTAATTGCAGACCCTAATATTCCTATAAGACCAAAATGGGCAGCAAATACCATTCATGCAGCTGGAGAACTAGCTGGAAATCCTAATGATCCTAGGAGGACTAGACCTCAGTTTGAGAGTGCTCTGTGCATGAAAGACCCCTTGTTTGCAGAGAAATGCTATCTGATGGTTGAATCAGACCCATATACATATGAATATGCAGCACATTATCCAATATGGCAAACAGCCATGAAAGAAGAGTTCAGCTCACTCAAGAAGAACAACACTTGGGAGCTGGTTGATCTTCCCCCAGGGAGGAAGCTAGTTCAGTGTAAGTGGGTTTACAAAACCAAATTTGCTGCTGATGGTTCAAATTTGAAATATAAGGCAATATTGGTATCCAAGTGCTACTCACAGGTACATGGCATAGACTACAATGAGACCTTTGCACCAATGGCAAAGATGGACTCCATCAGGCTAGCCTTAGCCATTGCAGCTTCGAAGCAGTGGGAGGTACATCACATGGATGTGAAGTGTGCTTTCTTGAATGGATATATTACTGAAGAGATTTACATGCATCAGCCTCAACTATTTTCTACTAATCCATCTCTTGTGTGCAAGCTAAAGAAATCATTGTATGGGCTTAAGCAAGCCCCCAGGGCTTGGTATGCCAAGATTGATAGCTTTCTGCTATCATTGAATTTTTTTCGATGCAAGTCAGATCCAAATGTCTATTTGAAGCTGATTCATGGTTCACTAATGATTATTGTCTTGTATGTTGATGACCTTCTCATTACAAGAAGCTCAAAGGATGAAATTGCCTCCTTGAAGGATGTAATGAACCATGCATTCTCTATGCCTGATTTGGGCTTATTGAGCCAATTCTTGGGGCTCGAGATTTCTCAAACCAAAAATGGAATAAAATTACATCAGTCCAAGTATGCCTTGGATTTACTAAACAAGTTCAACATGAAGGACTGCAAGCCAAGCAAGACTCCCTTCCTTTCAGGAGTTAAGCTTGAAGAAGTTGATTCTTCACCTATGGTAAACAATACATTGTATAGGCAACTGATTGGGTGTTTGCTGTACCTTACACATACTCAACCTGATTTTTATTATGCAGTAAGTGTGGCTTCAAGATACATGGATCAGCCTCATGAGATCCATTAGAGATCAACCAAAAGGATCCTTAACTTTGTTCAGGGAACAAGGACTCATGGGATCTTCTACAAAGCTAAATCTGATCTTGATTTGATTGGGTTTACTGACAGTGATTGGGAACAAAGATCGAAATTCAACATCAGGATATGTGTTCATGCTTGCTGAAGGACCAATCAGCTGGTCAAGCAATAAATAGAGTGCCATTGCACTCTCATCTACACAAGCAGAGTACAGAGGATTTGTAAATGCAACAACTCAATGTTTATGGTTGCAGGGGTTACTTGGTGAGTGTGGCTTTGAATTGGAATACTCAACTACTATATATTGTGATAATCAAAGTACCATTCAAATTTGTAATGATCCAGTTCAGAGACAGAGAACCAAACACATTGAGATCCATATGCACTACATCAGACAGCTTGTGCATGATGGCACCATTCACCTACTCTTCTGTTCATCTTCAGAACAAGTAGCAGATATCTTCACCAAAGTTTTTTGTGAGAAGACATTCAGCAATATCAAATCACTGCTGGGGATTGTTAATCATGCTGTGAAGCATGAGTGATGACAAGATTTTCAAATTTTGTTTTACTGTCCATGTTTAAGGGAGGATTTTTCCCACTGGGTTTTTGCCTCTTTCCTTGGTTAAATGGACATGCAGTATGTAAAGGGCGACTAAGCCTTGTTGCTAGGCCCTATAATTTTCTGATATTTTACTCATAAGTCAGGATTAAGTGGGGGTGTTAGAATAATCAACCCATAGTTAGCTACCTTAGACATTAATTAATCCAATTTTTGTCTTATTTGCCTAGTTTCCATATTCCACCTTATGCAAGTTGTCCTCCACACATCCAAAGTGGTCAAACTTGCTAAATTTGAGTCATGGAGTGCTTGGGAAACCACTTGGAATCAAATTTGCTTTATTCCTGGCCTTCCTAGCGCATGTTTGCTTTTTCTTCTTTATTGCCTTCTTTTTCTGAGTTTTAAGGCAATTGGGAAAGTTTGACTAGGTGAAGTTAACTTGTTTTTTGTCCTCATCATCCTCCACTCTTTTCTCCTGAGAAAAGAATGTATGAGTTGTCCTTCCATCATATATTAGCTTGCATAATTTATTTTTCCAATTCATGAGCTCCTAGATAGATTTGGAAATTGCTTTATGCACCTATGGGGGATTTGCTTAGATTTAGTAAGCCTGCTTTTGACCAAATTCGAATGGAATCCTTATGCATTAGAATATATCATGTAATTATTTATTGTGGCAGCCTATGACTTCACAGGGTTGGCTATTGTACACTTATTCAATACAGATTAGTGTTCTGCTCGATATTCAGTCTCCTTTGTGTGTAATTTGCATGTGTAATTGGCAATTTTTGTGAGTGTAATTGTTCTAACACCTGGGTTCAATTTCCACACAAATAACAACAGCTCCTATGCTTAACGATTCCTGAACATGTCTCTAACCTATCACTCCAATTGCTACGTAAATTTTAACCTATAACTACTATTAATTTTAAAGTGGATGGTTAGGTGAATGCATGATGTTTTGACAGAAAAGTAAAACCATGCAGTATGCTTGTGCAAATATTTCACTTTACCGTTCAGTATGCCTACTTACGGGAGGGAAAGAGAGTATTTTATTTTGTTTCAAAACCAAAAAATACTTCCAAACAACAGTCTTGAACACAAAATCAAAGACAAGCAGTACTTTTCCAAACTGATTTCTTTTTTCCGAAAGAAATAAGAAGGGGAAGAATGTCTTTTCCTAAAAGAAAAAAAAGCACATTATATGCAAATGCACACTATTTTTTCAATTTTCTCAAAACATAATCAAATCTAACTTAAAACTACCATATTTTTTATTTTGATTGAGATAGTTCTAAATGCATAAGAGACGAAAGAACATGAAGATCCTGAAAGCTCGTAAAGCCAATCAGAGAACCAATGTCCAATGCTCAATGATGATAACCTAGTCTCAGTCAAAAAGGTTCTTTTTTTAAAGGAAGGAAAAAGAAGTTTACTATGCAAACAAGAAATGAAACCTAGAAGCTAATCTAGTGTTCTTCTTCTAGTCTATATAACAGAAATGAAAAGAGATCTTACTAACACCCTAAGCTTTTTAGAAAACAAGAAATCCTTTCACAAACACAACCAACAAGCATAGAAGTAGATGAACAATCAAAAAGCTTAATATAGATTTTGAATTTCTGAATCAAACCAATCTTAAACCATAAAATTATTAAGCCACAAGCATCAGATTGTGTCACACAAGCCTGATAGTGCAAGACTGAAAGCAACACAACTGAAATTTTTACAAAAAAAAATGAGGAAAAAGGGCCTTGGAATGATGCCTACTTGGCACCGCACTTCTCAGGTGTTGACAGGGCGGTTCTATCCTAGCACCACTTCTCGCCAACGGGATACAGGTGGTGGCACCATGTGCTACCCACTTTGTTCAGGCGGTGGCACCGCATGCTGCCCACTTTGTTCAGGCGGTGGCACTGCTCCTTGTACATTGCATAGGTGCGGTTCCCTGTAGAACACCAAACACAAAGAGAACGATAGATCAAGTCAAAAAAGGAATAGATCAAGGAAAAAAATGCTAGATTGAGTATGGAAACAGAGCATAAAAGGTTGAAATGACTCAGATCTAAACAGATCTAGAAGTTTCAAACCCAAATTGACTAAGTCAAAAAGTAGATCTGACTGAAAAGAGTTGGAGAAAGATCCTGGATTTGGACAAGAGTTGATAACTGAGGAAGATCAGAACAATTGATACATATATCTATTCCCCAGCGGAGTCGCCAGATTTGTTAGCTGGAATATTTCACCTTCTGCGAACACTAAGGTGTTCCACTGGTCTAAATGGTTCAGATCCAGAACAAATGAAGGACAGAGGTTGAAGACCCTCCCTAGACGCCGTAGATACTTGGAATGTGATGCTTCGATAGTAACCTTGTGTACCTGCAATCAGCGTAAACACCCAAACACATCAAAGCTGCTAGAATATAATCTATTGATCCATGTTAGTGACTAAGGAATCTAACAACATACATGTGAAATCAAACAACAAGAATAATGTGGGATGGAAATCAACTTGCATTAAGATAAAAATGGAGAAGTTTACAACCAAGCCTTAGTGTTGACATGCATCTCCATGAAACCAAGCACTCTCATCCCCATAAGCTATGACTCTATCTCTATATCCTCTCCAATGGCTTGGGCCAAGTAATCAATCCAACAGCATAACAATACCTTAAGAGTTCTCTCCCTCAACCATGGATATGAGCTTGTATTTATAAGGCTCAATGGATAGGGATGGTTGAGATATTTGTGGATGAGGTGGCCTCTAAGATCCTAGGATGAGGGATATTGAGCTCAAATGACCCACAATGATAGGGATAAAGGAAGACACAAGGCTCATCATCTAGAAGCCTCGAAAAACTTCTATTTTTCCCTTTTTACCCAGGGTACCACGTTTCTCCTTCAATGACAGAGTGGTTCTAGTAAGAAACTCTTATGGACTAAGGGCCATACGTGGTGGCACCACTTGTGGACAACAAGGGATAGGAGGTGCAAACAAGGTACCACTCCTGGACAATAGAGAAAGCATGGTGCTTGGAATTTTCATGAAAGATTGACAATTAGCATGGGTTTCCACTCCAAGTGATGGGATTAAGGGAAAATAGGTATGTCAAAGGTCTTATCACATGATGCTGATAGGATTTTGGTATAACAATAATGTTCATCAATATAATAATCCATGTGTTCTTTCATCCAAGTAGTGAATTAAGAACCTCCACCAAAATCTAAACCAAATAAGGAGCGAATAAAACATGAAGACTTCAAGTGGCTCAAAGAAGTCTCAACAATACACTCATGAATATGTATATCATCATGAAATAACAGAGTATGTTTTTTCCAACAATAATTTCCTTCAATGATATATATCTTCACCCAAGTGTGGGATGAAGTTCTTCCAACATCAAATGGACTAGGCAAGGAGCAAGGCAAAGCATGAGTCTCCAAGTGACTCAAGTGAATACCATAGGTGCACCCATGTAGATGTGTATAATCATAATGTAAACAAGGATGCTGTTATAAATGTAAATAATATGTTTCTTTAATCATTTAATCATCAAAATGAGATATAGAAAGTCCAAACTCTTCATGTGGCACCATAAAAAATAAACCTTTCACCCATACTTCATTAGGATGAATGTTGCAAAATTTGGAAGTGTAGGATGTAGGAGAAAGAACCAACTCATCCAAATGATCAAAAATTGAAAAAATTTCATCATGTGAAGGATCCATAGGGGTAGGATTATGCAACTCCATTAAAAATGAAAAACTTTCCTCATAGGTTGGTTCCAATGTAGTGGAATCATGCAATTCTTCAAAAAGCGTGTAACCATTTTCAAGAGGCAACTCAAGTTCCTCTTCCACCAAAACAAGTGATTGGATCTCATAAATATGATCTTCAAATACATCAAGAACCTGAAATTTCCCATGGCTCTCATGATCCCTCATGTCATGATTATTCTCCAAGAAATATACCATATTACAATTTGAAACATAGGAGGAAGAATAAGTATCTTGCAACTTTTCAAGAAGTTGCTCATTTTGAATTGTGATCTTATGAATAAATTCATTATTCTTCAAGTACGATTCATGTAACCATTCACTAAGATCAATGAAATTTTTTCAATAAAAAATAAAAGACATGAAATTACCTTTGATGTTGCACGTTTCTCTTTGATTTTTCTCCATGTCTTCAAGTAAGGATGGCTCCTCCAAGGAAGTAGCTCTCCAACAAGAATTTGATACCAATGATTGAGTGTCATGGAGTATGCTAAGGGCCTCTTGGATATTATTTTCATTCATATTTAAGGACCCTTCAATAAAATGAGGCTCTTGCAAATGAACCTCCTCATCTTCTTCCTTCTTGCTTGGACAAACTTCATGAAGCTCAAGTGGTGATGGGGAAGTTGATCTTGTTTATTCTTCAACTGCTACAAAGTATTCATTTTCATGTTTAATGGAAGTTTGTCTTGAAGAAAAACTTTCAAAAGTGATCTCTATGTCACCAACATAGAGGTGTGAGCACCCATTAGTAGGTACTCCTTCATAGTTCAAGCATCCATCATTAGATTCTCTTTGTTTCATTTCCAAGGTAGAATGTGTCTTGAAATGATCTTTAGTATTTTCAATAGAAACTTATTCATACTTATGTGATGTCTCTTCATATTTTTCAGAGTCACTTGGGAGTGATTTTATATCCTCTTCATGTACTACTTCTTCTACTTCACCGATTTCAGAACTAGGTGGTTCATGGGTCTCCTCCTTTTTCTCCTTCAAGCAAGTTGATGCATTTTTTCCCTTGGTTTTCTTAAAATCAATATATTTTTTCCAACTCTGGATAGCCAAAAATTTGAATCCTTTCATAATATTCTTGGTAATGTCTTCAATTATAGGTTTAGTGATTTTTATATTCTCCTCACCATCATATGAGGTACCCTTTTCATCCCTAGTCATAGTTTCCCCAAAAAATTGCCGCCTTCTCCTACCTTTTTTATTTTTTTTCCTCTTCAACAAAAGTACCTTTGCGTTTAAATATATAATGATGGTACCTGAATTATTGTACTCATAAATATTATACCACATAATGTGCCAATATCATGCTCTGATACCACTATAATGTCCCTTTTTTTAAATTTTATTAAAATGCCCAATTTTCCATTTTTTTCACAATTCTGGCTCTTGACTAGTTTTAGTGACTTGGTCTCCGAATCATCCCAATTTCTCCAAAATATTCAGATAAAGTGTATGAATGATATAATAAATTAATTATTATTATTATGGATGTATTATGGTCCTCCAATCACTTCTGCAAGTCTGTACTAAATTCTAAACAAGATAGATGATTTTACTGGCAATTTTGGGCTCAAATCCCCCCGGGGTAAGTGGTAGAAATGGCTTCCCAAATGTGCAGAAACACACTCTAATTATTAAATAGAAGCATGGGATGTGTATAATACATTATCAGAGACTCATTTTCATAACCAATCGACCTCCCATGGCTGTTATCACTTCTTTCAATCAGATATAAAAAACTAGTTTTGGACCCTTGGGGAAATGAGGTATAGTTTGCTCCAATTTCTATGAAATTCCACCCAATGGCCACAAATTATCAGTTACTGAAAATGAAACCCATAATATACTTTAATTAAATTCCATTCATTCATAAATAATCAATATTTTATACATCCATTCAAATCCATCAAGATTACAAGTGTTTACAACAAGGTAGTGGGGAAATGGCATTGTTTCTTCATTATTGAGCAATAAGACATGATAGTTATTGTAATTTTGACCTCATATATTTATGAACTTAAATATAATATAATTTACATCAGAATAAAAAATACTAGAGCAACAGAAGCTCCCTCAAAGAGAACAATAGATCACCAAGTGCGCCTCACTCCATAGAGATGAAATATGGTGAGAAAACTTGAGATGAAAGGAAGAACAAGATGAAATTGATATGTACATGAGATGATGTATATTGCACCTATAAATTATAACTCCATTTAATCTCCTTTTAATACCTGAGTGGCCTCTCCAAACACCAACTAGGATGGCAATCTTTCACCCTTGAAATTGGCTAAGGCATGAACTAGTCATCCACTAGCTCTCTCTCTTCACAATAACAATTTTCACAAATGATAAAAAGGACCTTCTCATGGATTATACCTGAATTTTATAAAAATTATTGGTCTTATAAGGTTCTAAATCCATCCATAAACCAAATCCAATTCTAATTGGTGTGGCTGCTCATGCTATGCCATGTGGCCTCTCTCTTCACCTTTCCTCTTCTCCCAAATTTGAGTAGGATCCTCTTGGCCTTCTCCAACTCCCATGAGATCCCTATAATATGCTATATTCAGGCATGAAATGTCATATATTTCATATTTAATCCTTCAGATCTGAATTTTTTCATAACTATCATAGAATCTCCATCATTGGTGTCATAGATGTCATAAATGTAAGGGGAATCTAACCAAGTGTCCATGAAACTCCCATTTGGCTCTTCCTCTCCCCATGTAAGTTACAATTAATCCCAAATTAGACCTATGAAGTATATGTACACGTATATTAACCTTATAATCCATCCAAAAACATTAGTCTTCCCATATATTCGAGATTGCAAGAGGAGGATTCCATTTAACATAGGAATTCTAGCTTGAGTGGGCCCCATAGTCTCCGTGTGTCTCCATTCTCCATAGCCATTTAATTTTTACCTTGAATTCATTTAATTAAATACATTAAATAAATATTTATTCCTTATAATTTCTAAACACCATTTATTAGCTCCCTTATTAACTTCCCAAATGTATCCATCCAACCTAGGGAACTAGTAGGATTGATGGAATTGTCCTGCTATGCAATTATTAAAAATGGGGACATTACAAAAATAGAGTAGATCAGGGTATTAAATGGATAGATATAGTATCTTGAAGGATATATATATGAAAATAAAGTGGTTTCAAGCATATCTGTCTAATAGATCTAAAAAAGTGGCCACCCACACAAGGAGGGCACCCAACCTAGAGTGATTAGTGCTAGATCCCTAGGAAATGGAGTTGGATTTCTATGAAATTTGAGATATATGGTATATTAAATAATATCCAGGTAGTTTTTTATGGTCGTTACAAAAAACTTAATGGATCTATCAAATCTACAAAAATAAGGTTTGAAAGAAAGGGTTTTGCTTGACAATTAGATAAAAATAATGAAAAACAATACTACCCTTGTAGATCGTACCTGTAAATACTTGTGACCAACTTGTATTTTGATGGTCCTTCCACTTAGTTATGATTTTAAGAGAGATTATACAATAAACAAGAGAAAATTTCCCGGTGAAGGTAGTGTGCCCCTCTTCTCCACCTACAAAATTAAATTATCGAAGTGAGATTTGTTCAAGGATGAAAAAGATAAGGTACATGCACCATCTATAGAGAACAATCCAATGAAAAAAATAACAATTGAAAAAATCCCTGAATATGAAATGATTTACTTGAAATATGATGCAAGATGCCTTAGTAATATCCTCTAACTAATTTGCAACCCTGCAAAAGATCAATATGACCTCCATAGAAAAATATTGTTTGCATGAAAGATCCATGAAATGTCTAAGCAAGAGGAATAACAATCACATCCAAGTACATTTAGAAATATTCCAAGTGTTTATGCAAAATTTTATTGTATTCAATATTCTAACAGCTAAAAGTCCCTTTACAAATAAGAGAGCATCTCAATATATAGATATCTCAAGTACATAAAATCTATATCCAAAAATATAAAGGATCAATATCATAAGATAGAAAAATCCTAATCTATGACTAAGAATATTTGGATACAACATACATGGATCAACTCAATAATAGAGCGGGCGCATCACTAAAATGCCCAAGAAGGGGGCACACCACATAAAAATGACAAATAATCATAAGATAGCGCATGGTGGGGATAGGAGGTTATAGTATCCTTCACTAGCATGGCCCCATGGCACAATAACAATGTGTGATAGTAAATAATATCAAGGAGTGATAAAAATAACTATACGCCCCCCTAAAAAATACATCAAAATGCCCTCAAAATGAAGAAATCAAGGACGTGTGGACCCCATGTAGAGTGAAGCTAATGCTGGATGATGAAGGTGAACCAAAAATTGTTCCTAATAACAATTCCATGTCATTTCCTTACCTCATTTTCCCAAATAGATTTCTTCATTAGACATTTTTTTATCATCAAAGTGTTTCCTCAGGAACATAAAACTACCAATATCTTACTGGGGACCAAAACCTAAATCTAATTGAATACAAAGATAGGTCTGACACCATAAAAATATGGTACAATTGATTGGTTTCACCCCATGATTCCCTTTGGCACCCTAGGAGAACGCACCATCATATGCACTATGTTTTATTTTTAATTTCCCGGGGTCAAACAACTGAAAAATACTTGAAAGACCCATAACTCACCTGCAAGTGCCTGAAATTGAAAACCACCTACACCAATGAACTCAAAATATCCAAATCAACTAGGAAGGAATATTCATACACCATATGCCCATCATAAAAGTACGTTAGAGGCCCCATCCATGTCAGAACAATAATAATAGTAAAGTCTATAAATGTTGATAATTGTGAAAATAACACAAGCCATTAGAGTAAATCACCATCTGAAGCTTGAATGTGTCTTATGGACCCCAATAGACCACAAATGACCATCATCCACACCCATCAGTCAAAAATCATTCTGGACATTGCTTCTGGCCTAGTCAAATTAGGTTGACCAAATCAAGAATAATCAAATAATAAACCAAGTGTTAAACTTTGATACTCCAATGTACAAAATGGATGTGCAAGCTCAATTATCTATGTTAATAGTAAGACTCAAGTATAAGTAGCTTTTGTTGGCGATTATAAGCACTATATATATATATATATATATATATATATATATATATATATAAAAGATCACTTGCTTTAAACAAGAACCTCCAGTGTAGACTCATTTATAGATTTATCCATTTTGCTTGTCAAGAGTGAAGGTGAATGAAACTAGATAAGGCCAAAGGGGATGACTTGACACTAGACATTGTAAGCATCTAGGTGAAAGTTCAAGGGAATCCACACAACACATAAGTTGGACTAAATGAACAATAGGAATGGGAGTATCTCACAAATGGGTGGAATAATGAGAAGGATCCACTAGACTCTATACAAGCAACCTTTTTATCAATTTATTTGCACAACAATATATAATAGTTAACCTCTAGAGGAAGGTGCCTTGGAAATCCTTATGGGATTCCAAAAAATGACAAAGACATGATCCTTGTGGGTTAGTCTCACCCTGTTTCCCTTTGGGGGATAATGATTCATACAATTTACAATGAATGAGTGGTCATCCTATAGCCATCACTTTTTAAATCATTTATTTTATTAACTCGCTAGCCTCCAAGAGTAGGTGCCCCGGAAAGCCTTCTGAGCTCTATAAAATGAGTAAGTCCTAGCCCCACTTCCAATGAGAATTTATAGCCCTGATGGGTTTTCCTCACCCTATTTCCCTATGGGGGTAAATGAGACTTCCATCATACAATGGATGAGTGCTCATCTCTTGGAAACTGGTTATTTTTTATTTTATTTTTGGTAATGTCTAAATACAATTTTGTTTTGTTGCCAGGGAATCTATTTAGAATAACTTTAATCTTTGATGCCTTAGTGTCTAAAAACACTCTTGGTGAGACTACCTGTTTTCAAGAATTATAGGTAGACCATCCTTGTGACAAAAATCACATAAACCAACATCGAGACACAATTTAAACATGGATACCTATTCCAACATAGAGGTGAAGGTGGGGGGAATCCTAGATGTCACTAGTCAAGTTACAAGTTAGGGTTAAATGATACAAAACAAAGGTAACATATGGATGGATATTGTGAAGTTGGTGCCAAGACTAGCAAGCTATATCACAAAATGGAAATTACCAAATCCATACTGTCGGAGACATTTACCATCATACACACTCTTTCGGTCAAATTGTCCTAGTTAAACCACTATCCTAAGTTTAATTGACATCAGTGGAGCATTAATTACCATCATCCCAGTCACTCCCACTCCTACCTACAGTCAAGGAGGCTAACTTAGCCTTCTCCTACAATCAAGGAGGCTAACTGGACCACTCCAGGAGTGATCTGTGTAACATTAATGCACCTAATTGCTAACTGGTGGTTACTTTCAATTCAACCATTCAGTTACAGTAAGTTAAGGCGCCTCCATTCATTAAATATATTATTTAATGATTATTTATTATTATTTAATGAACCAGAGTCAACAAGGCGCCTCCACCAACTTCTGATGGTCAGTTCAGCTTCAGTTAACCTCATCAGGGTTCATTGGAGTCATGCAGGACTAGCACTTGATGGTTGGATTGCTATGACATGTGTTTGATCTCCTTTAGTTGAGATTCAGTCATTTATTGCACTCTGACTTCAGTTAGGGTTTGGTGAGTCAATTAAGGTTTTGTTCAAGTGGTTAACTGAGTGAGATTGCATGGCAAAGAGTCAGTTAAGCTAGACTCACTCATTGAATTCGAATTGTCCCTTAGGTATTCTAATTCTTCATGCAGTTAAGCCATTGCTTAGCATGGAAATTGTAACCCATTATTGTTTATAAAATATACAGAGAGGAAACCTATTCTGGTTCCAGTTATTTTCCAATTCATGAGTATTTGTTAATAATTCTTTGATGATTTTGATTCCTAGTTCCTAGATCATGTGCAAGAATTAATATGGTATCAGAGCATACGGCGGGACGAAGAACAATCTCTCAAGAACATGCTTTTTGACATATTTCTCTATGAGAAGTGAGAAATAGCTCAAAATTCTAGCACTGCACCAAAAGCCAAGGCTTACCACTCAATATCCCAAGTAAAGAACTTGTTGATCAAGCTTGCTTGATTGATTATGCAGGGTGTGATGAAAGCCTAGAATGTGCAGGCTGTCCGACCTTATTTTGCCCTTTCTATTTTGATTTTCAGGTTTCTACAGGTGAAGCATTCGCTACAGCAAATCCAGATGGCCTCCTCAGTACCTATGTTGACTCCATTCAATTTCCACACATGGAAAGATAAAATGGAAAATCAGCTGAAATGCAAAGGACTCTTTAGAGTTACCATGGACACTGAACCTGAGCCTGGATCCGCCATAGAAAAATCAAGATTCTTGAACAAGAAGGATGAAGCCTTCGGTTTCTTATGCATCTCTATTTCTGATGACCTTCTCTTCCATCTTATGGATCTGAAGACACCGAAAGAAATATGGGACAAATTGGAATCTCTGTATGGAAAGCATGATGACATGAGAGTTTATCAACTCGAAAATGAACTCATGTCTCTCCAACCTTCCAATTTCGAGACTCTGATTGAATTCTTTACAAAGTTCAAGCATACTGTTTTTCTCTTGATGCAATGCAAAGTGAAGAAGGAAGATGATCATCTCATCCTAGCCATCCTCTCCAAACTCGGGGCTGATTATTCATTTTTTTTTTCTACATTCCGTGCAGGGAAGCTCACAACACCCGGATGGAAGATGCCTACACTCAATTCCTTCATTGAGTCCCTAACTAGTGAACATGACAAGCTTGTCCAGATGGGGATCATTCGATATTCCCATGATCAAGCCCTCCATGTCTTAGGGCCCAAAGATACAAAGGGTAAAGGAAAGCAGCAAAAAAATCAGAAAACTAAATTTGATGCTCCAAAGCCTAGATTTGAAAATCAGCAGCATGATGAATCTTCCGGCTCAAGGAAGAACAAAGGAAAAGGGCACAATGGGAAAGAAAAAGTCAGGTGTTCTTAATGCGGTAAGGGTTTTCACTCTGAACATGCCTGCATGAAGAAAAATATTGATGAAGCAACCTCTCTCCTTGAGAGGAATCACATCAATCTTTCGGAGAGCTTTCGGAGGAGAGATCACCAAGATCGGGAACCACAGCATGAGAAAGGTCATGCCCTCATGGCAAGCACTTTGAAGTCCAAATCACTGCTGATTGACAATGGAGCTTTGAATCACATGATGGCTGAAAAAGACTCCTTTTCATCCTTGGAGACCAGCAAATCCATCCCCATCCACTTGGGAGATGACTCCACCATCATTACCAAAGGACAAGGTACTGTAGATCTAGAAAATGTTTTTTTTTCTAATGTTTTGTATGTACCATCTCTAGCAGAAAATATCCTTAGTGTCTATCAAATGACACATACAGGAATGCCTAAGAGGGTCTCTTTCAGCCCAAATGATGTGGAGATAACAGAAATTGCATCCGGGAAACTCATTGCAAAAGGCCATGCAAATCATCATGCAAAATCCTATGAGTTCTCTCACTTTGTTGCGGATGCAAAGCCCACCGCTTTGCTAACTCATGGAAATGAGGTTAGTAGGCTGTGGAATGAAAGGTTTTTCCATCTTAATTTCAAATATTTGCAGCAATTACATAAAAACTCCATGGTTGAAGGCCTTCCGGTCATCAAGGCAACCACGGGAGTCTGCAAGGGCTGTGTGATTGGAAAACACCCTGAGCACAAGTTCGATCGGGGGAAGGAAAACCAAGCTACAAGCATATTAGGTCTGATACATTCTGATATCAGTGGTCCAATTCCTATCACATCCATGAATGGATCAAGGTACCTCCTTACCTTTATTGATGATTTTTCAAGGTATACATGGGTTTTCTTTCTAAAAAAGAAATCAAAAGTATGTGAGAAATTTTCTGAATTGAAGGCTTTGATCGAAAATGCCTTTGGGATTAAGATCAAGATATTGAGATATGATAATGGAGGGGAGTATGTCAGTAATGAGTTGCTTTAAATTTTCTCCCAAAGTGGTATTCAGGTCCAACATTCAATTCCCTACACTCCCCAGCAGAATGGAGTAGCGGAAAGGAAGAACCGGTCTCTCAAAGAGATGACCACCTGTATGTTGGAGTCAAAGAAGCTTGCTGTAAATTTGTGGGATGAATCCATGCATGCTGCAGCATACATTCAGAACAGGTTTCCACATTCATCAGTGAAAGGAAAGACTCATTTCGAAGCATACTTTGGACACAAGCCAGATGTGTTGAACCTACGGGTGTTTGGGTCCACTGCATGGGCCCGGATTCCGCTTGATAAAAGAAGGGCTTTGCAACCGCAGAGCATAGAATGTATGTTTATTGGATATCCTGATAAATATAAAGGATTAAATATGCTGGATATCAATACCAAACAGATTCATCATCGAGAGAAGTTTCAAGTTCGATGAGCCTCTTCAGGAGGTGGAACTAGTGGAGGAGAAAACTGCTGAAATTTCTTCCTATTCCACTGAATATTTGGATGATGAAATTGGGGGTGATGACCCTGATTTGGATCCTATGATTTATGATATATACTGAATCAGAACCTGAATTGCAAAATTATCTTCCTACATGGGCCCGATAGACACTCTCCTCCGCAGGAGACAACATTGGAAATCCGGATGATCCAACGAGAACCCGGTCTGATTTTCAAAGAGTAGGTATTGCACTCTCTTGTTCTGATAATTTGATGTACAAAACTTGCTATTTGATGATTATTTCAGATCCAAAATCCTACTACCATGCTCAGAAGGATCCGAGATGGCAAGTTGCCATGGATGAAGAGATGAATTCTCTTCAGAAAAACACTACTTGGGAGCTAGTTCCTCTTCCTTCGGGAAGGAAATTGGTTCAATGCAAGTGGGTGTTTCGGAAAAAGGTTGCTGCTGATGGAAGCACCTGAAAATATAAGGAAATTCTGGTAGCAAAAGGTTTCTCTCAGGTCCAAGGATTGGACTACCATGAGACCTTTGCACCGGTTGCAAAAATGGACTCCATCCGCCTTGTTTTGGCTATTTCCGCATCCAAGCACTGGGAGGTGCATCACATGGATGTTAAGTCAGCCTTTATGCATGGATATATTCATGAGGAGATATACATGAAGCAGATTGAGGGATACATCACTGATCCATCTTTGGTTTTCAAGCTAAAGAAGTCACTATATGGGTTAAAACAGGCCCCAAGAGAGTGGTATTCCAAGATGGATGCCTTTCTTCTCTCGCAAAACTTTCAGAGATGTAGATCAGATCCAAATGTGTATTTACAGAAGCATGATGGTAATATAATTATAATTGTTTTATATGTTGATGACTTACTGATCACAGGTAGCACAATTGCCTCCATTTCAGCCATCAAAACTGCTCTCCACAATGCCTTTGAAATGAGTGATTTGGGGCTTCTAATACAATTTTTGGGGCTCGAAATCGAGAAAAAATATGATGGGATTATGGTCACTCAGTAAAAATATATTTCAGAAATATTAATCAAGTTTAACATGGCTGAATTTATTCCTGCACCATTCCCTTTCCTTTCAGGGATCATCCTTGAAGAAGGAAAAAGCACACCTCCCATGGACTGCACTATCTATCGACAGCTGATTGGTAGCTTGTTGTACTTGACACATTCTAGGCATGATATTTGTTATGCCATGAATGCTGTATCAAGATACATGCAGCAGCCTCATGATATTCATTGGAAGGCAGCCAAGAGGATCCTCCAGTACATTCAGGGAACCAGGACCTACGACATTCACTGTGTTGCAGACTCCGAGCTAGAGCTGGTTGGATACACAGATTCCGATTGGGTGGGTGATTCTATTGATCGGAAGTCAACTTCCAGATATGTATTCATGTTTGGTGGTGGCCCTATTTTCTGGTCAAGCGAAAAGAAGCCTGCCATAGCACTATCTTCAGTAGAGGCCGAGTATCGAGGAGCTATGAATGCTTGCATCCAAGCAGTTTGGTTGCAAGGCATTCTTTCAGAGTTTGATCTTGGTAGTACTTTGTCCACTGTCCTCTTTTGTGAAAACCAGAGTGCTATTAAGATATCCATGGATCCAGTTACCAGGCAGAGGACCAAGCATGTAGAGATTCACATGCACTACATCAGGGAGCTAGTGCTTGACAGGACTATCATTCTGCAATACTACCCGACTGCAATACTGCATGACAGGAGTAGATTGCAGACATCTTCACCAAGAGATTTTCAGAAAAGAATTTCACTTACCTCCATTCACTGTTGGGGGTGAGTTCATCAGGGTGATCCAGACTATTTTCAGTGTTCAGCTTGAGGGGGGGTTTTTTCCCACTGGGTTTTCCCTCTTTTCCTCACTTAGTTTGTTTTGAGCATTGTTTCAGTTTCAGCATTGTACAGGGTGACCTATGGCCTTAGTTTCCAGGGCCCTAGTATTTTATTCATCTATGTTTTCTAAATCTTCCTGAGTATAGCTTAAGGGGGAGTGTTGGAGACATTTACCATCATACACACTCTTTCGGTCAAATTGGCCTAGTTAAACCACTATCCTAAGTTTAATTGACATCAGTGGAGCATTAATTACCATCATCCCAGTCACTCCCATGCCTACCTACAGTCAAGGAGGCTAACTTAGCCTTCTCCTATAGTCAAGGAGGCTAACTGGACCACTCCAGGAGTGATCTGTGTGACATTAATGCACCTAATTGCTAACTGGTGGTTACTTTCAGTTCAACCATTCAGTTACAGTCAGTTTAAGGCACCTCCATTCATTAAATATATTATTTAATGATTATTTATTATTATTTAATGAACCGGAGTCAACAAGGCGCCTCCACCAACTTCTGATGGTCAGTTCAGCTTCAGTTAACCTCATCAGGGTTCATTGGAGTCATGCAGGACTAGCACTTGATGGTTGGATTGCTATGACATGTGTTTGATCTCCCTCAATTGAGATTCAGTCATTTATTGCACTTCGACTTCAGTTAAGGTTTGGTGAGTCAATTAAGGTTTTGGTCAAGTGGTTAACTAAGTGAGATTGCATGGCAAAGAGTCAGTTAAGCTAGACTCACTCATTGAATTCGAATTGTCCCTTAGGTATTCTAATTCTTCATGCAGTTAATCCATTGCTTAGCATGGAAATTGTAACCCATTATTTTTTATAAAATATACAGAGAGGAAACCTATTCTGGTTCCAGTTATTTTCCAATTCATGAGTATTTGTTAATAATTCTTTGATGATTTTGATTCCTAGTTCCTAGATCATGTGCAAGAATTAATACATACTACAATTAGGGCATGACCCATGAGTATACAAAGGAATCTCTTAAACATAACAACTGGATCACTTATATTTTAGATTTTAGTAAGATCAATAAAATATCACCAGCATACAACCACTATCAACTAAGTTTCACTAATAAAATAGACAACATAGCAACATCAAAATCGATATGTACAAAACCATGATGTCACATGGTTCATATACCTACATTGGATCTTAAACCAATCTGAGAATCAGTGAAACAACTGATGTTGTTGCATATCATGGGCACTATAATAACCTCTGCTTTGGTTCATGGAAATGGTTAACTTGGTTACTAAATCTAGGGTCAGTCATGGAATAAAAGTGGTCATTATGGATGCTCTCGATCTGTTGAAAGCGGGAGATCATCATTTGGTGGATCGTCAATTGTTGATATCATAGTAAAGGACTGGCTCAAAGAACTACTTAGGAACCATAGTATCCCAACTACTATGTCTGTGACAACATATGGATCCAACTGGGATATGTTCTCTAAGGGAGAGAGTGCATGAGAACCTTAGATATATCGGGTACACAATAGCACTCATCCAATCATCAAATATGCACTCGATCGACTGATCCATCTTCAGTAAAACTTATTCCTACGCATGATGAAAACAACACTACCATGTAGTACATGTGGCATAATATGAAATAAAATAGTGAAAAGTAAATGTTGAAATATAAATGTGGAAATTAAATATCTAATCTAAGAATTGTCAAGAAGTTGCATAGTTTATTAAGGAGGACATAGTCAAAAGAGAGAATAGGGGTCAGACTCAATGGCCTAGAAGATTCAGACAAAAAACAACAATACTCAAAGACTCATGACCATGCAAAACTGAAGACTCAATACTACTACTCAAAAGATCTTATTCAAGTTCCCACCTAACCTACTCTAACCAGTTAGGCAAGTGCTAAGTAAAATCATAGATCCAATCTAACCACCTACTGAAATGATCAATTTGTCTTTCTTTATATTTAATGATACAACAAGTCAAATATGGCTTGGAATTAATATGAATGAGAAATGAAACCATTCTAGCTTGTTGTTTGAAAATCAAAGAAATATATTGTTACGGAGAGAAATTCCTATGGCTTGGGGTACCACAACAGACAGCTTGACTCCATAAATCAATCCTTTCCAATATGAAATAGAAATTAAATGTCTAACACTAAAGGATCAGACCTCATACCTTATTCCGGACGGTTGAAGTAGATCCCCGTTGAGCTTTCCAACTTCAGCTTGAATTTGTAGATTACTTCCTCAACAACAAGTAAACAATACAAGCATTATATATATCATGGTTTTAGATCTATTCTAGCATATATAATCAATAATGTACAAGCATTTGACATAATCCCATGGATAAAATATTCATTCAAACACACATTATTGGACAGGAAAAGATATTTCTATTAATATAAATCAGAGATTACAAGATACAACCTCTGATGGCACGTCTGTGAACCGGAGAAACTGAATCCCCCACTTGGGCCTCCACCACCTCAATCCTCCATCTCTTGATAGCAATCTCACAAGCAAAAGGCAAGCTTGGGAAGAACACACTAGTGCTACAAGGGACAAAGGGATGCAGACTCAAGCATAAGTTCTAGAAACAATGGACTATAGTTTCTTTGCTCTCAATTCTCTCTTCTTTCCTTCAATGTACCAAGGGGTTCCTTATATAGCTTTTCAAAGGGGTAATGAAAGGTCGAATCCGAGCGATCTCAAGGCATAGGGAAGGCTAGGAGTCAAATGAGTCGGATCCATGTCAAGGAAAACTCCAAAAGGATTTGGATTATGTACACATCCCGATGTACACGGTTTTAGTGGTCAAACCCACGTATATACGCGCTTATAGTTTTAAAAGTCACATGTATCATTTTCACATGTTTTTAGGGATGGTCAGGGAAACATCAAAGGACAAAAAATGGTCCATGGGGTCTAAGGATTCTGCAGCAGGACAAGGGAAGGCCATACAAAGTGTGATTCACCTGGAGTGGTGAAATCAGCTATAAAAAATGCCCCCTAATGTGTGAGGTCAGAGGGGTCACACGATGGCCGAAATACATTATAAGTACATCCCAGAAGTGGAGTGATGAAGGATCCCAAATGGAATACCAGCCACCCAATCGGCATAGCACAATAATAAAACTCTGCATATAACTGCAAATACATATAGCAGTCCCGGATACATAAGAGTACAATGGCCATGAATAGGCATGATACATGATATCACATATGTGGTCATCACCACGTACAATATACATAAATCAGAATCTCCATGATGAAGATATACAAAGGACCATGATCTCCATAATGGCTAAAGATATAACAGATCAAGATCTCTATAGTGGCTGGAAATATCTGACATATATTGGAATCAAATCACAAGAGCTGAAATATCATGAACACTGACACGATCAAGGAGGTAGCATATAAGAGATGCCACCAATCTGGAAAGTATTCTACACAAACTGCTACGAGTACATGTCCTACTATGCGAATAGAGGTGTCGAGGTCGAACATAGTAGTCCATCGTCTGATTACCGGTCATTAATGTATACCGTTAATAGATGCAAGATCACCCATCGATAATGAAAATGGGAATCAAGGTACTAGAGTGAAAACTAACAAGTGTGAATAAATTATTTGAGGTCGAACACTTGAGAGGATCCATCGATCAGGGGACATTGATGTATTCCCAAAAACTGTCGATGGTGAGAGAACTTGCCACTAATGACTGCAAGTCTCAAGGCACTCAAAATGACTCTAGATTCCAATCCCAGAATAAATGATTTGAAGTCGATGGGATGAAATCCACTGGAAGGAGGGAATTAAGGAATCCCCCATCATCCAACACGAGGTACTCAGAAAAAGCTGTATAATGTGGAAGGACTCGATCATAAGGTGCACAAACCAGTAACTGTACCGGGAATGGCCGACATGCAAAGTCAAGATTACTGAGGAATGGCTGACTCAGGCTTCAACTTCCTTCGAACAAGAGCATAACAACGTATGGTCACTGAATAAATGCAGCATAGACTTGATATACAAACTGGGACATCTCTGCGACGCAAAAGGCATCAATAGAGGCTCCATAGGGATTGGAAGCTTAACCAGTCGGTGGAGATAAACTCAGATAAATGAATACAACTCCTAAAGTCAAACTATAACCCAATCAATGGATGTGATATACAGTGCTCTGTTCGAAGGCGACACGACTCGACAGCTACCACAGATAACATATTTCCTTGTCCGGCTTTTTGGTTTTTTGATTTTTTTTTGACTTTTTCAGTTATTTAAAAATCTTGAAAAAGGAATAAAATAGCTTTATAGTTACATACTAGGAGGAGACGAGTGTCATAAGGGAAAACAAACTAGTTCCAAGCAGTGGAACATACCTATGCTCAATGGCTTGTACCATGTTAGAGATCCGACGTTATTGAGAAGATTCTTACGTGTGAGATTGTTAGAACGACAATTTGACAATATAACATTTTTACATATTCCAAGAAATAATAATCAGGTTGCTGACTCATATGCTAACTACGTGTTAGATTGGCATTTGTTTCATTCACAATAAATTAATCACAAACACAATTTTTACACATGTAAATAAATAAATCGATCACCATAAAAAAATTTATATATACATCCAAAATGTGATAATACATAGTGTCATGATACAAAATTGGGGCTTTCGAGCCACCATCATATAATACACGGTAGTACAAAATGTATACACTCCCAGGTGTCTAATCCTGTGGAGGAGGAGGAGGGTTTTGATCATGGAAGGTCACTACAGCTCTAGCTAGCCGTCGAAATAAACACACCCATGCACATGGTACACCCACCACCTGCCACTGCATAGCCTCAGGAAAGTCCTCGACTTACGCCATGGGAACTCTATGTGTCAGTCTCACAAAATTGGTATGAATGCTCTGGAGCGTCTGCTCCACATCCACACCCATGATGTCATCTCCTCTTCCCCTCCGTCTATGACGAGGGAAGCCCTCTGGCCTCCATGGTCCCACATCGGCACACAAATGGTCAAACCCGCATATATATTCGCTTATAGGTTTAAAAGTTGTGTGTATCATTTTTCACATGTTTTTAGGGATGGTCAGGGAAACATCAAAGGACAAAAAATGGTCCATGGGGTCTAAGGAGTCTACAACGGGATAGGGGAAGGCCATACAAAGTGTGATTCACCTGGAGTGGTGAAATCAGCTATAACATATATGGATAAGGAGAAATGAAATCATGCAAGGGATGAGATTTATTATTGCAAACGTATTCCATCCATAGACCGATAGGATCCTAAAAATTATGAAAGTTTAAATTTGATGAAAGAAAATAATATGATACATGATTCATCCCTCCTAGGATATTATTGTTTCCCTCATCTTATTGGTTAGCACACTCAATCATTCTCACATTATGATCAATGGTGAAACAAAATAGGGACAAATTAGAGATCAATAAACTATAAATTGAGATTAACCCCATTTGTTGTTTTAATATTGAGAAAATATGGAATTGGTCTTTATAGATATTTTCAATCACCCAACCAAAGGAATTAGAAAAATTGAAAGCATTATGAACCAAGGATGACTGAAAAAGGAGATGAAATTTTTTACCATTAACCACTTGACACTCTTGAGATTCTTTACAGAAAATTTCACAAGTTAAAACTTGATTGGAACATGAACCCATACAAGAGGACTTTAAAAATTGGGATGGGATGGTGGATTGAAAATATTGAAAGTAATTCTTTTCTCCCAGATATCTTGGACTAATTGATATTAGAATTTGATAGGAAGTAAAATCTTATAAATCAATGGCTCTCTTGATTCCAAAAATTCTTTGAAGGTTTGGAGAAAAATCAAAATTTTCTCTATGCAAATAAGGATTACCAAAGCAGAGGATTGGTTTTTCCTGATATAGGATTGAATGAGGGATACTATCAAAACCATCCTTTGAGGGATCTTTGTAATTGATTAAGAAACTTGAAAGGTGCAACAAAGAGCACTCTTGGTTATGTTGACTCACAACCAAACTATAACCATGTGATTGTTTTCCATTAGGTTTACAATTAACTTGACTCTCAATCACATAATGATCATTGGAAACATCTTGAATATCCTCATAATTTTCTTTAATGACATGATTAGAAGTTGAATCAACCCTAGGATCATTTAAACATTCATTTGAATGGTCTTCAACCAAGAAATGATTATGGACTCGTTCCTCAAAAGGATCTTCGATAGGATCAATGATGGTATTCTCAACTTCTGGATTTTCTTCATGATGATCAATGAGGTCCCCTTCATGAGTAAAATATGAATATGTTCCTTCTTCATGTAATGATTACAAGTGTCTCGTATGATTTGATTAATGTCATGCTAAATTTCATTTTGAGATCTATCGTGATTATTCCTAAGATACTCTATCACATTTCTATTGATTGATGACTCACTCATAAAATTAATCGAAGACACACTCACCATTAGCTCAGGAGAGGAGAAATAGAATTGATAAGGACAATCATTATTTATATCATCATCTTTATCCTGGTCATCTTCATCAAATTGATCCCAAACATCACAATCATGTTAGTTTTTCATCATATAAGCTAGCATTATGATCTTAGGATCTTTTCACTGAGAGAATAACAAGCACAGCAATAAAACATAAGCACATCACAAGAGACAAGAGACACAAATATTTTTGATTGGGGAAACCATAAAGGAGAAAACCCTGCAACTTCCTCAGAGATAGAATCAGCCCCAAAACAGTAAGATGCACTCCCAACAGCAGTAGTCTTCTTCTTGTCTAGTCCTAGTGTATTTCGTTCCTCACTAATGCGCCACACTTGAGTGAGTGAGTGATGTGTGTGATAAATAGAGAGACTCACTCTCTATTTATATTATTTCGTTCACTTGAAGTGCACTCAATCATGTCGGCCTAACTTAACAATTACTTACTAGAGCCGACATCTCTATGAGTGTCTAATAACCCTAGTGCCCTGAAACTGTGGGGACTTTAACAATGACTTGACATGAATTATTTACATTATTGATCCTCCCGATTGGAACATCGAGGTATGCCAACATGACTCAAATACATAATATATACATCCCGGAATAAACATCGGGTTACAATACATAATATACATAGATGAATACATTCCGAAGTTACAAATACATCAACACTCCCTCTTAACTAGGAAGGTATTCTTTTGACACAATTTTCAGCAATGGTCTTCTTCTCTGTATCAGCTAGATCATCTTGTCTTCAAGTCATATTTTTCTTCAAGTCATCTTCGTCTTCAAGTCATATTCATCATCGGATCTAGATCATCTCTCGATCTGGATCATCATGGGACATCATCACTGGATCTGGATCATCACTGGCTATCATCACTGGATCTGGATCATCACTACTGGATCATCATGACTGGATATGGACCATCACTCAATATGGATCATCACTAGCTATCATCACTGGATCTGGATCATCATTGGTGCTATCTCATGATTCTTCTCGTCACAGGAAGTTCTACAGAGCCAGCCCTTTTTCATGCTGGTTGTAGGCCTAGCCATCATGTAGGTCTTCGCCCAACACTTACATCTAACCTACTCGTCAGAAAGGCACGCCCAACACTCACATCTGATCATATAGGAACCAATCCTATAATCACATCAGAAAGGCCCAGCACTCACATTCACCAACATGGTAGGACATCACATCACTAACATCTGTGAAAAGGCTCAGCACTTACATCTGGCCTACTCGTTAGAAAGGCACATCCATCCAGGCGGGAACACATCCTACCATAGTGATGGAAGACTCCCATCCAGGATGAAACACATCCTACTCATAGTGATGGAATATTTTCCCACTTTCATCCAGGCTGGAACACATCCTGCTCACAATGATGAAAAGACTCCCATCTAGGCTGGAACACATCCTACTCATAGTGATGAGAGATTTCAGCACTTACATCTGAGCACGTGGGAACACATCCCTCAGTCGCTCTAGAAAGGCTCTGCACTTACATCCATCCAGGCGGGAACACATCCTGCTCATAGTGATGGAAGGGCTTGCACTCACATCTGATCCTACGAGAACACATCCCAGCAGTCATATCAGAATGGCCCCCAGTCCTCCTTGACTGAGTTACCTGGTAACTGACCAGGTGCCTCCATTCTCCTAGAGAATGGCAGTTGCACTTATATTCGACCTGCTCGTCGGAATGGCCAACACTCACATCTAACATGGAAGGAACTTAATCCTTTAGCCATGAAAGAATGGTTCAGCCCTTACATCTGATCAAGTGGGAACACATCCCTATATCACATCAGAATGGCTACTCAGTCCTACACTGAGTGATCCTGGTAACTGACCAGGTGCCTCCATTCCTAGAATGGAAATTTCCCTTACATCTGTCCTACTCGACAGAATGGCCAACACTCATATATGACATGGAAGGGAGAAACCCTATCACCATGACAGAATGGCTCAGCCCTTACATCTAACCATGGAAGGAACCAATCCTCTCACCATGTCATAATGGATATGGGTCTCATCACTTTCTCTTGGAGGAAACCTCGATCTGGAGAACACCAAGTATCTCCCTGAAGTACTCAAACTTCAGCCTAGCCATTGGCTTCATCAACACATCAGCTATCTGTTCCTCCGTCACAACATACTGGAGCTTCACTGCTCCTCTCTGCACCATATCCCTGATATAGTGATACTTGATCTCTATATGCTTTGACTTGTCATGGAACACTGGATTCTCTGACAACTTCACGCAACTCTGGTTGTCACAATGTATACAAGTAGCATCCAACTAGAGATCAAATATATCAGACAATAGCTTCTGCAGCCATACTGCCTCACAACTAGCTGAACAAGCTGCGACATACTCTACTTCAGCTGTACTCAGTGCCACACAGGATTGCTTCCTGCTAAACCAAGAGATCATACCTGATCCCATACTGAAGCAACATCCTGAAGTACTCTTCATGTCGATGGAACTTCCTGCCCAATCTGAATCAACATAACCTTCCAGGTTAATCTTTTGATTTGCATCGTACTTGAGCCCATAATCAACTATACCCTTTAGGTACCTCAGAATATGCTTTGTAGCAGTCAAGTGAACACTTCTCGGATCTGTCAAGTATTGGCTCAAGGTGTTTGCAACAAAGCAAATGTATGGTCTCGTGTTCGTTAGGTACATTAATGACCCAATCATCTGACGATACATCGTAGCATCAACCAACTCTGATGAAGCATTACTCAATAGCTTCAGGTTTGATGCCATAGGTGTGGCCATAGCTTTGCAGTCCATCATCCCAAACCTCTTCAGGATCTCTATTGCATACTTCCCTTGTCCAAGGAAGATCCCATTTGTACTCTGCCACACCTCCATACCTAGAAAGTAATGCATCATCCCCAACTCCTTCATTTTGAACTCAACAACAAGATTTCTCTTCATATTAGCAAACAACCCATCTGTACCTATCACAAATAGATCATCTACATACAGTAGGAGCATCACTGGGTTGCCATATTCAACCTTGTAGCAAAGGTTGGAATCTGCTTTACTCTTGGTAAATCCCAACTGGATAGAAAGCTGTCAATTCTGTCGTACCAGGTCCTGGGTGCCTGTTTCAAACCATACAGGGATTTCTTCAATCTGCATACATGAGACTCTCTGTCATGTGTCTCAAAATCGAGTGGCTGTTCTACATATACTTCCTCTTCTACTACACCATTCAAGAAGTCAATCTTGACGTCCATTTGGTGCATCTTCCATTTCATCACTACAGCCAGAGCAAGTACTGATTTGATGGAAGTGTATCTGGCTACAGGTGCAAAGGTATCTTCATAGTCTACTCCCTCTTTCTGAGAGAATCCTTGAGCTACAAATCTTTCCTTATACTTTTGAATGCTACCGTCTGCAGCATGCTTGATCTTGTAGATCCATTTGGATGTTACAACTGACTTCCCTTTTGGTCTTGGGACAACATCCCAAAAATCATTCTTCATGATCGATTGATATTCTTTGATCACAGCATCCTTCCATTCTTTTTGTTCTGCCGCTTCTGCATAACTGGAAGGTTGTTTATCAATGAAATCACATAGTAAAGCTACATACCCGGAATTAGATCTGTTCCTCTTTCTTTCTCTATGATTCTCTTCTGGAGCCCCATATCTTTCCACACCTTGGATAAGTTCACGTACCCAAGTAGGTTTCCTCTTATGAGGATTCTTCTCCAGAGGTGGTTCTACAGGTCTTTGTAGTTCCTCAAACTCTCGATCTTCTTCTTGAGCTTCTTCGTTCATGATTGTATCATGAATTCTGGGTACTTCTGCTTCTACTTCTTCAGGTTCTTCAGCAAGTCTCTTTCTGGATTTGTTGTAAGCTATGCCTTCATCAAATGTCACATCCCTACTGATGTCAATATTCTTGTATCCTGGGAAGTAGATTCTGTAAGCCTTCGAGCTTTCAGAGTATCCCACAAATATGCCCTTCTTTCCTGAAGGATCTAATTTTGTTCTCTTCTCTTTTGGAATGTGTATGTACACGAGATAGCCGAATATTCTGAGATGGCTGACTTCTGGTTTCTTGTCGGAGAAGACTTCTTCAAGAGTCTTTTTCTCAAGTACTCTATGTGGAGTATGGTTCTGTACATACACCGCTATTCTAGCAGCTTCATCCCATAGATGCATAGGAAAGTATTGATCATGAAGCATTTCTCTTGCAGCTTCCATGATGGTCCTATTCTTCCGTTCCACAATCCCATTCTGTTGTGGATTATAAGGAGTATACAACTCCCTCTTAATCCCTGATTCTTTACATAGCTCTTTGAATTCATTCGAAGTGAATTCTCCACCATTATCTGATCGAAGAGTCTTGATCTTCTTTTCAATATGGTTCTCGATCAAGGCTTTGATATCTTTGAACTTACTGAATACTTCTTCTTTGTTCTTCATAAAGTAAATCCATGTCTTTCTAGAAAAATCATCAATAAAAGAAACATAGTATGCATACCCGCTTAGTGAGTTTGATGACATAGGACCACATACATCGGAGTGGATGATTTCTAGAATACCTTTGGATTTGCTTTCACTGCTGGGAAATGTCTTCTTTGTATTCTTCCCTTTCACACATCCTTTGCAAACTCCATCATGTTTGGCTTGAAATTCTGGAAGACCTTCAATAGCTTTTCTTGCAATAGGTAGTGCTCTGTAATGCACATGTGCAAGCCTTCTATGCCAAAGCTCATTTGGCTCTAATGTGTCATGGATCAAGGCTTGTTTTGGATGACCCTTCAATTTGTACAAGCCTCTTTCTTGTTCTCCAATCACTACCGCATCATCGATAGTCTTTCCTTTTGGCCACATAATGACTTGACCATCTATGAATGCAACCCGCATTCCTTTTGCGTCCAATGCTAAAATGGAGAGAATATTCTTCTTGAGTCCTGGAACAAACAATACTTCTTTCATTGTTAGAGACTTACCGGAGTCTAGTTTATATGAATATTCCCCACTACCTTTTATTGGATATTGGTAGTCATCTCCTAGCTTCACCTTGTGAGGTGATTCATGTTCTGACAGTCTTACAAAGGATTCCTTGAATCCCGTCATATGTTTGGAAGCCCCACTGTCTATAAGCCAATCATCACTTCCATGAGTAATGTTACCTATGAGAGCTGATATCAGAACATATTCATCCTCACTTGAAGAATCTTCACTTTCATATCTGGATCTCTTTCTAGATGGTTCATCATCCTCTGCAGCATGAGCATGATGTCTTCTTTTTTTGCTCTTCTTCTTATGAGAGTGGTTCTTTCTCTTAGGACAATCTTTAGCAAAATGTCCTTTTTCATCACATGTATAACATCTAAATCTAGATAGATCCCTTTTAGAATGAGAGCTCTTACCTTTGGAGTAATGAGGTTTTCTTCTTTCCTTCTTGGAGTGAACTGTGAGGGCTTGATCTTCACTACCCATCTTCTCTTCTTGAGCTGCTATCCGAGCTTCTTCTTGAGAGCACTCTTCCCATAGTCTGATAAATTTAACTAACTTATTTCTAGCATAGATTCCTTGGATAAAGGCATCCCATGACCTAGGAAGGCCATTCAAAGTAGTCATCACAATCTCTGCATTTTCCACTTCTTCATCAACAGCTTCTAATTGTTCCTTGATCTGAGAAACCCTTGTGAAGTAAGACTAGATAGTTTTTTCATTCTGAATCTTCACATTCTTCAGTTGGTTCCTCAGGGTCATCTTCTGATTGATGTTCTTTCCTTCAAACAATTTGGTTAGGGCATCAAACATAGCTTTAGGTGTCTTGAGAGAGGACACCTGTGGAATAAGGTGACCCTTGATAAAATCAGCAATGATCCTCTTTTCCATAACCATCTTCTTCTTATGTAATGCCTTTTCCTCATCTCCCTCTAGAACTGGAACCTCCTCATGAATGTAAGAGTCTAATTCATTCTCTTCCACGACCAGGAAGATCCTATACTTCCAGGCTCGGAAGTTATCAGCTCCCTCAAGATTTTCATCAAGCTTGGTATGGTGAGACATCTTAAATGAGAACCTCAAATGGAAATACAAATATTTTATATCTTACCAGGTTCAAGATGTCGGATCTGAAACTTGAGCTGAAATCCCGTAGAGCTGGTTCAGGAGCAAATTAGGGTTTTGCTTTTCCAGAGTTCTGTCCACCCAAATTCCTTGAAATTTGTCCCTAACTTTGATTTTGGGGAGGAGATCAATCCATGCCTGGTCTCACTGAAAAATTCCTCTTCTGTAAAAAGCCCTAATTTCTGACTGTAGTGACAGGTCCAAAACTAAAAAACCTCATAATTGGATTTTGCTTCAATAGAAAGATGCGCCCTAAGGAGGAGAGTTGTTCCACCTTACTTTTGCTGAAAATATGTGGAGGAAGGTCCACAAACTAGGAATCCCTAGTTCCCACAGCTGCACAGTGTCTTCTTCTCAGGTTAGCTCTGATTCCATGTTAGTTTTTCATCATATAAGCTAGCATTATGATCTTAGGATCTTTTCACTGAGAGAATAACAAGCACATCACAAGAGAGAAGAGACACAAAGATTTTTTATCAGGGAAAACATAAAGGAGAAAACCCCGCAACTTCCTCAGAGATAGAATCAGCACCAAAACAGTAAAAGCCCCAAAACAGTAAGATGCACTCCCAACAGCAGTAGTCTTCTTCTTGTCTAGTCCCAGTGTATTTCCTTCCTCACTAATGCGCCACACTTGAGTGAGTGAGTGATGTGTGTGATAAATAGAGAGACTCACTCTCTATTTATATTCTTTCATTCACTTGAATTGCACTCAATCATGTCGGCCTCACTTAACAATTACTTACTAGAGCCGACATCTCTATGAGTGTCTAATAACCCTAGTGCCCCGAAACTGTGGGGACTTTAACAATGACTTGACATGACTTATTTACATTATTGATCCTCCCGATCGGAACATCAGGGTATGAAACATGACTCAAATACATAATAGATACATCCCAGAATAACATCGGGTTACAATACATAAGATACATAGATGAATACATTCCGAAGTTACAAATACATCAACAAATCATTGCTTGACCAAGGATTTGAAGGTTCATCAATGTTCTCACCCCATTTCTCTTTTAGCATATTAGTAAACATATCATAACTAGTGATGGATCCTAGTGCTAAATGATCAAACCATAAGTGGGAATCCCCATATAAGGATTCTCCTAGGGCCCACATGTAAACATATTCATCATCCATAGCTCTAACTTCCATATGATCCAAAATTATTTGCAAATGATATTCAATAGATACGGCATTGTTTCCATAGAAACGAGGAAACTTTTTAATGTAACCCTTTGTCATAGAATGAAGCACCCCGTCTATTTAAAATAAGTTAAAAGGAGATATATTAGCTTGTGTTCTAACTACTCTGGCTTCTCTACTTGGATTTGATTTGAATGTCTAACTGGATTACGAGAATCATTCAACCAGTTTCTCTGATTGCAATGCCTTGGCTAGGATTGATGCTTACTAATACACTCAATATAATTTATTCAGGAAATTTCATCACATGCATGAGGAAACTAGTGGGGATGATAAGGATCGTGATAATTAGGTTCACACCCATGATCGTGCTCAAAACCATCCTCATACCAAGAATTTGATCTCAATATATTCCTTTCCTAATTTTTCTCAATTCTTCAATGGATCAGAGAAATACACCCAAGTTCATTATGGTTAATGGGAAGGGTTTCCTTCTTAGTGGTGTCACATTGTGGAGTCATCGGGTGAAATAATAAACAAAATCACTGAAAGATATGTCAGTGGGGAAGTAGGATGTGAGAGAGAGAAATAAGTGAATGTAAAATTCATCATGGTAAAACACATTCACTAAATTTAAATCTAGATGTGATATGATTCAGAAGACAAAAATGAGTTACTACTTGCAGACACTAGAGGTATGCCTCTACCTCCCCATCAATAGTGCCAAAATATGTTGGCAAAGAGAACGGGAGTAGAGTTTAAGGATAAAATTTCAAACCAAGGTAGGCATCTACCCTCCCCAATAACAATGCCAAAATATGTTGGAAAAGAGAACGAGGGTAGAGTTTAAGGATAAAATTTTGAACCAAGGTAGGCCTCTACCTTCCCTGGAAATGATGCCAAAAGATGTTATCACGCAATGTTTAGCTACCCACTAAATGTATCCTATCCAGGACGATATAGGTAAGGTAGCTAGTCGCTACAAGGGCCTCATTCACTACATATGAAGGGTAGTTGTCACATCAGATGGTCTCTTGTCGCTTTAGATAAATCTAAATATTTATCAAGGCAGAGACCCTACTAGCCTAATAGGAATAGTGCACCTACTCAAGACACTCCTAGGGTTATGCAATGATTGAAAGAGGAGACATATTGAGTGAGGAAGCCTAGATCTAGAGAATAAATGTGGTATAGAAGTTAGGGAAAAGTTGGGGACGATTAGAAAATAGGTAAAATGACCCAACTTGATTGTAAAAGTACCACAAAGAGTTTAGGAATGTAGATCTAAAGATATCTATCCAGACATAAGAGAAACCTATTGAGACCCACCCAGGGTTTATGAAAAAGTGGACATTGTGGAGCCAAAAGAGTAGATCGAGGTAGTAAATGTATATATATAGTATCTTGAAGGATATATCTATGAAAATTAAATGGGTTCAAGCACACTAGGATGATAGATATGGAAAAGTGGCCATCCACCCAAGGAGGGAACCCCACCTAAAGTGACTAGTGATAGATCCCTAGGAAAATGGAGTCAAATTTATATGAAATTTGATATCTGGGGTTTATTCAATAATATCCAAGTGGTTTTTGATGGTCAACATAAAACACTCACCAGATCTATCAGATCTACAAAAATAGGGTTTGAAAGAAAGGGTTTTGTTTGACAAATGGATGAAAATAATGAAAAACAATACTAACCTTGTAGATAATACTTGAAAATAATTTTGTTTTCCTTGTATGTCGATGATCCTTCCACTTAGTTACAATTTTGAGTGATATCCCACAAGAAACAAGAGAAAAATTCCCTATGAAGGTAGTGTGCCCCTCTTATCTACCTAAAAAATCAAACTACCGAAGTGAGATTTGTTCACAGATGAAAAAGATAACCTACGTATGTCATCTACAGGGAAAAATCCAATGCGCAAAGTAACAATTGAAAAACTCCTTGAAGATGAAAGGATTTACCAAAAAGATGATGCAAGATTCCTTAGCAATATCCTCCAACCAATTCACTACCCTACAAAAGATTAGTACGACCTCCATAGAAAAAATAATGTTTGCATGAAAGATCCACTAAAATTTCTAAGGAATAGGTATAACAATCACATCCAAGTAAATTCACAAATATTCCAAGATTTGTGTGCAAATTTTTCTTGTATTCAATATTCTCAGAGCCAAAAGTCCCTTTATGAATGAGAGAGCATCTCAATATATAGATCTCTCAAGTACATAAAACCTAGATCCAAAAATATCAAGGGTAAATATTATAATATAGAAACGTCCTAATCTATGACTAATATTATCTGTATACATCATCCATGGATCAACATAATAATAGAGGGGGGCACATCACTAAATTCCCAAGGAGGGTACGCACCACATAAAAAATGACAAATAATCATAAGATATCTCATGGTGGGGCTAGGAGGCTATAATATACTTCACTAGCATGGCCCCATGGCATAATAACAATGTGTGATAGTAAATAATATCAAGGAGTGATAAAAATCACTAGGACACCCCCCTAAAAAATACATCAAAACACCCTCAAAATGAAGAAATCAAGGACGTGTTGACCCCATGTAGAGTAAAGTTGATGTTAGATGATAAAGGTGACTCAAATACTGTGCCTCGAACCAATTCCATGCCATTTCCTTGCCTTATTTTCCCAAATTGATTTCCTCATTAGCCAATTTTTATCATCAAAATGCTCCCTCGGGAACAAAAAACTACTAATAACTCACCAGGGACCAAAAATTGAAGCTAATTGTTTGCACGGATAGGTATGGAACCATAGAAATATGGTACAATCAACTAGTTTCACCCCATGATTCCCTTTGGAGTCCTAGGAGAACTCACCATCATTTGCATCGTGTTTCATTTTTAATTTCCCAAAGCCAAATTGCTGCAAAATACCTGGAAGACCCGTATCTCACCTTCAAGTGCCTGAAACTGAAAATCGATTGCACCAATGTACTCAGAATGTCCAAAACAACTAGGAATGAGTACTCATACACCATATTTCCATCACAAAGTTACGTCATAGGCCACATCCATGTCAGAACAATAATAATAATAAAGCTTGTAAATGTTGATAACCATGAAAATAACACAAGCCATCATAGTAAATCTATTAGAATTTGAATGCCATTTAGATCTTTAAGAAGAGAGTTTTGATAATGTTGCAACAATTGAATGGATAATGAACATACAAAATAAGAAAAACAAACCACACAGGAAACGAACAAGTATTGCTCAGGAATTTATAGTATTTTCATCATAATAATGTTTGGTGTTACAATAGTTTACATAGGTAGAATTCAAACGCATAAGTAATGAATTCGAATCCTCCAAGTGGATAAGACTATATCTAACTGAATCTTTAACTCAAGGTCTCTCAATAAATATCGGATTCTAAATAGACAACTCCCTGACGACCAATAACTCCAACAACCACTGAAAGCTAGTTAACTCAATGAAACTATGTGAGGTAGATAGGAAAAGTGCTCCTCCCCATGCAACCATGCATTATCCATGCATTAGTAGCACTAGCCTAGCTGACTAAGAAGTAACTGAGTGTAACTGGGAGCTAACTAAGATTAACTAGCGCTGACACCAACTGACTGAAGTAGGTTGGTGTCAGGACACCTAGTGTCTCCTAAAATGTAGGGATTGGTCTAGGAGGCACCCTAACTGATGCATGCACATGCAGTAAGTGGAATTTAACCTCTAGTATTGTTCCCCACACTTCAATGACTGGTACATGTGTACTAATTGGGCCAAGTGGACCTAATTGTACTAGTGGACCCAATTAATTAATTTAGGTTCCTAAGTTAGGCTAATTAATCTAATGGAAAGTATGAACAACGGAGGATTAATAATACTAATACCCCCCTGAATCCTAACTTGGTAACAATACCATAGGTCACCTAATATACAATCTAAGAGACATGATACAAATGAGGTAGGAAAAACTCTTGGGAAAAACCCCCTCAAGATAGGAACTGTGAATCAAGCCTTAATGCCAAAAAGAGACCTGTGAAAGGAAAATCTCTTTTCGGTAAAAGACTTGGTAAAAATATCTGCGATATGATCCTCTGTCGGACTGTAGTGCAGTGTGATGGTTTTGTTATGCACCAGTTCTCGAATGTAGTGCATGTGAATTTCTATGTGTTTTGTCCTCTGCTTCTGAACAGGATCATTGGAGATCTTGATTATACTCTGGTTGTTACAATAAATATATACTATAGGTGAAGTATGAATCTTGAACTCTGTCAAGATGCCATGCAGAAAAACTACCTGAATAGATGCATTCATAGCTCCCTGATACTTTGCCTCTGCCGAAGAAGGTGCAAGGGTTGCTTGCTTCTTACCAGACCAACAAATTGGCCTAGATCCAATCATGAATACAAAACCCAAGGTGGATTTCCTATCATTTCCATCTCCTCCCCAGTCTGAGTCTGTAAATCCTATGAGATCCAGCTGTGCTCCAACAACATAGTGGATACCATAATCAATAGTACCCTACACATAGTGCAAGATCCTCTTTGCTTCCTTCCAGTGCAGCTCATGTGGCTCCTGCATATATCTAGAAGCAGCACTCATAGCAAAGGATATGTCAGGTCTCGAATGCGTGAGATAAAGAAGGATTCCAATGAGCTATCTGTAGAGAGTTTTGTCCACCACAAGTGCGAAACCACCTTCTTCAAGCTCGATGCCTAATAAGAAAGGGACGGGGGCTGCCTTTCAATCCTCCATGTGGAACCTCTTAAGAATGTCTAATGAATACCTGGACTGTGAGATCATGATTCCCGAAGTCTTTTGACTTACTTCGAGACCAATGAATTGTCTTACCAGTCCTAAGTCAGTCATAGAAAATGCTTTATTAAGAACAGTCTTGATGTTTCTAAATCAAGTAGCAGAGCTACTAGTAATGAGAAAGTCATCCACATACAATAAAACTAGAAGCAAGAACCCCTCCTTCTTCTTCATGTATACATTGCAATCATATTTGCACCTTTCAAAATTATGAGAGATGAGGAAGAAATCCATCTTGGAGTGCCATGCCCTTGGGGCTTGTTTGAGTCCATACAGTGATTTCCTTAATCTGCAGACTGAGGAAGGATCATCAACAAACCCCTCATGTTGTTTCATCTAGATTTCCTCCTCCAAATCACCATGGAGGAAGGCACTCTTCACATCCATGTGGTGTACTTCCCATCTCTTGGAAGCAGCAATGGCCAATACCATCTTGGTGGAGTCCATTCTAGATACTGGAGAGAATGTCTCATTGCAGTCCAAGCGTTGGAGCTGAGAATACCCTTTTTCCACCAACCAAGCCTTGTACTTGGTTGTGGTCCCATCTGTATCTATTTTGGTTTTGTAGATGCATTTGCACTGTACCAACTTCCTCCCTAGAGGTAAGGGGACAAGTCCGTAGGTCTAGTTGTCATGTAGCAAATCAAACTCCTCGTCCATGGTTTCCTGCCATCTAGGATCATGGAAAGCCTCCCTGAAGGATTAAGGATCTGACCCAAGCATCATAAACACCTATCAGCAAGAAGAGGATCTGTGTCAGATAGTGCTACACTCTGCTTCTGATATTGGGACCTCGTTCTTCTTTTGTCATCTGGATCCCCAGCACCATCTCCAGTTGCTTCTATGAGCGGCTTAGCCCATTTAGGATGCTGGAAAGAGGTAGATGATGGATCAAGATCTAGATCCCTTTGAATTATAAGCTCAATGTCTAGATCATACTGGGATGACTCCTCTTCTGAATCTGAATCATAAATGTCAGGATTTAAAACTGAAACTGCAATAGGAAGTGAAGGAATGTTTATACCTTCATCAGCTTCGAATGGAAGCTATGATGATGTTGGAACTGAGAATGGCATGAAGTGAGAGAAATATTATGCCTTGGAGGTATGATCAACAATCCCTTTCGCTACAATCTCTCTAGTTGAGATATTGGTGATCTCTACTGAGTCAGGTCCAAATAATACTTACTTTGGTGAGCCAGTATGGGTCATCTGATAAATAGATAATAGATTAGCTGCAAGTGAGGGCACATATAGGATATCTCTGAACACACCATGCTTCGCTCTGATGGTGCCGTTTTCTGCTACTGGTATTTGGAAATCATCTCCCATGTGAATAGTGGGAGAAGAGATCATTGGAGGAAACCATGTGGTTGGAGGCTCCAAAATCAATCAAATAGGCTATGGACCGAGGTAGTCCTGCTTTCAAAGCATGACATATTTCATGTCCATTATCCGACTGTTTTTCTCTTTGAATGTTATGCTGCTTGAGGAGAGTAGATATTTCATCAAGTTCCTTCCTCATACAATGATCTTCAAGGTGATACCCTTTTTCACAATAGGTGTAGTAGGGATTTCTCCTTGCTACAGGGGTAGGAATGGCTCCCTTCTATCTATAGGACAAAAGGGTAGGTTCCTACGTGGATAAATGCTGAAAATGAAAATGGAATGTAAAGGACAGTAAGGAAAAAAAAGAAAAGCAAAGATGGAAGAGAAACAATGGTGAACCCCTCTACAAATAAAGGTTAGGGTTCTGCTTCCAAAGACCTGCAAACAATGACTAAACTACAGAAAACCAAAATACCTGCAAAACAACGTTAAACATAAACCTGTAAATGAAAACATGGGTTAGAAAGCAAAGAAGGATAAGAAGAAAATGCAAGAAAGACAAGTTATACCTTCTCTTTGGGTGGAAATGGGCCACCATGCCCTAGCTTGTGGAAGCACCTCTCTTGGATGGGGGAGCTATGGCTCAATGAAGATGGAGGAGAGGGAGTGTGGGTGGCTTGAGAGACAAAGGGTCTCAAGGAATCCACGGGAAGCATAACAGTATGAAAGGGAGAATTGTTTTGAGAGTGACCCCCACCCCTCCTTTTATAGCTTTCTTGGAGACTTTTAGGGTTTTGAGCCCTTGGTCTGGGCTTTAGCCCCCTTTTTGGGCTTTTATCCCCTTTTGCCCTAACTTTAGCTCCTTTTAGGGTTTTATGCTCCTTTAAGGGGTTTTAGCCCGTTTTTGGAGGCTTTAGCCCCTATGAGAGTTATTTAGGCTCCTTTTTCGGGTTTTTCAACCCTTTTCTTCAATCTTAAACCTTTTTTAGGGTGTGGGGGTTTAACGGGGTGTTACGACGGTCGATCATGGGTGTCCTTGGGTGGTGTAGGACATGTAGAGCTGAATGAGGATTTTTTTGGGTTAACAGATTGCCCCCTGATGTGTGAGGGCAGGAGCTCATCGTATGGCCGAAGGACATCATAGGATTTGTTGCATAGAGGTGGTGCTTCCGGGGCTGGGGCATGGTGGCTTTTAGTTTTCGTATTAATATGTTTCCCATAAATGGGTGAGATACAAATAATATGTGACATGTATATGGAAGAGGCGGGCATCCCCATGCTTGTGACAATGTCAAAAGAATAATTTGATCTATTCTCTAAAATACAGGAGCTGATCATATACAACTGATTGTACAATAATGGTTGCCTCAATGTGAGGCTGAATACAATACTGATTTGGTACATTGTACCCATGGAATTCTCATGGAATACTATATCTTCATGACTGATGGTCTGCTAGATCTGGAATGGTACATAGCTGTATGGACTCACTGATTGAGAGTGAGAGTCTCTGTGGTACAAGTATGCTGCATTAATCATAAATCTTTCTAGAAGCACTGCTGGGGCTTCTGAACACTGTCTCCAACACAACCCAGAAATTACAAGGGACATAACCTGTTTAGGTCCCTCCAGTAGACTCATCAATGTTCTAGACCAGGTGACATCCGGGGTCTTCGACCAAGTACTGTGCGGACCAAACCCTATATGAATCTCAATTGTGCGATGGTGTAGTTGAAGTTGAGCATGTGAGAAACAACCATCCCAAGAGGCACTAAGGACTCCTCTCAAGTGGTCCAAGGAACTCATCAATGATGTTAATGAAACCAAGGTACAGGGACTTCTGGTTCTATCCTCTGGAATATGTGTGTTGTCGTCGATAGAGGGAGACATGCCCTTAGTTAAGGCAATGATGTTTGCTTGAACATAAGCGCGAGGGAAATAATCGAAAAGTGTGAGACAATCTATGGACTGACCCACTGAATGGGGGTGGGGGGAGGGGGAGGGAAATAATTGAACAGGGGTAGGGGGAGTGCGGTAGACTCAAACTTCCTTTGTTCAGAGTATGACAGCAGGGTGTACCGGGCAGCAAATGAAACATACTCATGGGAATGGGATCATAGTTGTAAGACCGAGAATGTCACTGCAGATAGGAAATGCTTGGGGGAGGTAGACACTTTTAATATTGATGGGATCCAAGGAAGACACATTGTAGAGTACTTTGAACAAAGGTGACCCAATGTGGGAATGCTACCAAACTATTTTCTATGGGGTGGTGTCTAGGGACACCATTGTGGTACGATCTCATGGATTTTTGGCAAGCCCGAGAAGGTAAACGCTCGATGGTGCTTTCAATTTTAGAGAGTCTGAAAGTACGAAGACGACTCCAATGGGGGATCTTTTTCGTTGGTAGTATCTTGTGCCTGAAAAAGGATAAAAGTATACATAGGAGAGCTCGCTCATCTTGTAAGGGATGAGAGACTTATTTACCATTGGTAGTCCAATTAGGCCGAAAAAGGTTAAACCTATATTGACTGGATGGTCATTCAGATACTTTTACAAGCATGATTGAAACCAAGTTTGCTCGGCAATCCTTTCTTAATGAGAAGGATGGAAAAGAGCTTAACGACAACCCATGGTGAGATTTTTCGTAAAGTGCAGCCCCTATACCTGAGAAAACATAAACGTATGCATAGGGGAATAGTCTTGGATTGAATGTGCCAAGGAGGTCCTTTTCAATTGATAGTCTACATGGTCTGCAAAAGGAGGTAAATGAGACAATGTAGATTTCCTTTCCTATACTTTAGCGAGTGGGAAAGGAAGCAGCTACACTCGACAATCTTTTCATTGTTTTTAAGAGTCAGAAAAGAGCTTAAACAAAACTCCAGTGTGGTCAACCGATTGCGGTGGCACAAGCGGTACCCCATGTCAGGATGGTGGACAGAGGTCCAAATGTCATCTGCACAGTATGGATAGAGCAGAAGTCTGCCAAACATACCAATACATGCGTGGGATAAATTGTGGTAGAGGCTCACGAGTCGATGCGGCAAAGACATGCAAACCGAGGTGGCTCTTGGATAGAGGTTAGGAGAGTGTGTGTGTGTGTTGTGGTGGACGGACTTGACTACATGTGATGTGAGTACATGTCCGTGGGTACTTCTATGCCAAATACATGCAATAAAAATAAATCATTTTATGGATAGTGGTACAGAGGTCCACGTGAGGTGCAGTGGATAGAAAAGACAACTATGCGTTAAAATACAAAACAAAACTAAAACCATGGTAACCCTTAATGGGCGGTGGCCCGAGAACCCGCATGAGTAGCAGTAGGCAAGAGTGATACAAGTATAGGTCTGCAGACACTTGCATTGCCATACTGTGGCTCGTAAATCGAGGTAGCTTCTAGGAAGCGGTCCCAAAATTTGTTTGTTAAACATGAGACGATGGTCTCATAACAAGATGTAAATTTGAGCTCGGAGGTGTGAGAGGTGTCTCGAACCAGTTCTAGGTGACTTTGGATTAGCAGCTAATGGTGCTGCCCTTGACTTGTGGTGAAAAAATGTTGAAAAACAAAATGGGAGAAAACTACACTATAAGGGACTCATAGTGGTGGTATTAGGCATAGGATCTCTTGAGGTGGAGGCCGTTGCGCGTCTTCTTCAAGAGTTAACCATCTAAGTTAGTGAAGAGGTATGCCCCCTTGCTGAGACAAAGGTCATTGGGAAAGGCAGGGTGACAGAATATGGTCTTTTATGGGAAGAACCGATTCCACACTATGGTTTAAATGGAATGGGGTAAAACCAAAGGCGGTCTTACAGATCTATTCGTCATCGCGTAAGTGGTGCCAGGATAGATCAGGCAGATCTTCCATAGCCAACGATATGGAAGGGAATTGGTGCTAGAGATCATGTAAATGGTATTGGTTGTGGTTTTTGTGGCCTTGCCCCTGGTTTCTGTTGGAGGAAGAAGGGTAGGCCTAGAGACAAGAGGAGTCTTTGATGGACCTGGAGGTATGTGCAACATAATATCAATTGGCTGGACATGAGTCAACACATCCTAGGGCCTCAGAGGTAGGGTAGGTGGTTTAAGGTACCACACAGGATCTCCCAGTGTGAAATCCTGTAGATTGCAGGTTTCCAAGATAGACTTATGATCTCAGATGGTAGGAAAAGAAAAAGGAAAAGGAAAATGAAAATGATCATGTTGATCAGGAATGAACCCCACTCTTTCCCTGGTAACTGAGGTTGAGGTTGCAACTGAGGTTGTGGCGGTGGTTAGGGAAACAATGGAAGAGAGAGGTCTAATGGACCATCGGTGATGGTGGAGACAAGAGGGTCTATAGAACTGGACATCATGTAAATGGACATGGTGTCTGAAGAAGGAGGTGGGAGATGGAATTTTTTTATCAGTGTGATCTCAGATTCAAGGGAATGATGTCGAAGGTTGGCTAGAGCCATTAGATAGTCAAACAAGTCTTGGAAATGGTGAGAATAATGTCCATACAAACTGCAGAGGGTGCAAGCATGGTTTTTTCTCAATGCCTTGTTTCTGACTATCGGCACAGTTGGGAGTTCAACCACAGGGATGTTTTCGTTTGTATCCATGACATCTAAATGCGCATGGATCATTGGGATTTCAGGGAAACTCTGAGTTGGATGGCCTTGTTGCTCGCAGATGGTGCAAGGTGGGACTTTTCGTGGTTCTACGGTGGCTTTGGCATTCTTGCCTCTGGCCCTTTTCGGGTGGGGCAGTGTGGGTGCGGTGGTTGGATTTTGTGGACCGGGTGGAGGGTGAGACTCGACCGCGATGGGTTGCACCAAGGTTAAAATAACCTAGGGAATTACTCGTTGAGCCGGTGGATCAAGATACCATACCAGAATTCCCAATGTGAAGTTAGGTAGGCTTAAGGTGGCCATTACCAGCTTGCTCATGACACCAGGTGAGGGAAAGAGGAATGGAATCGTATGGACTGGCGATGAGCCCAGATAAATCCCTGTTGGTTGCATGTGTGGATGTGTTTATGGTTGCACCTGCATGAAACGCTGCTGCTACGGGTGATGTTGTGGCTGTTGTTGGTGTTGCGGCTGCAAACGATGTTGTGGTTGTGGTTGGGGATACAGTTGCTGTTGTTGTTTGGGTGCAGCGGTGCTGGATGAGACCATGCACAAGTCTGCAGTCTCATTTCATGTTGGTGGCTGTGACACTCACTGGAAAGGAACCGTCATGGTGGGATCGGCAAAAAACCTAGGGACCACATTCAACAATGGGTAGGCTGGTGTGTTGTCAACCATAGTGTTGATTGCAGGGACGACATTAGTGTGTGTAGTCATCCCTTGTGGCTCAATAGTGGTGATGGTAGGGATAACGTTGGCGGGTGCTGTTAACCCTTGCGAATCATGATAAGTGAGTTGATCAACCATCACAATATTCCATTCGTGGGGGAACATCATGAGACGAAAGATAGTTGATGCTACCGCTCTCATGGCATACATATAAATTATTCTGAGGAGAAGGTCATAGTCCAGTTGAGCGTTGACGAACTCTATGTCGATCAGCACTGTCTTCCCGGCTAATGTGATGGGGACATGGGGGAGGATTCCTTGGGCTTTAGTGGGATGGCCATCATAAGCGTGCAGAGTTGTGGAGGATGGTTGCAGAATTGGTGATCCTAGTTTCTGCCAAACTAGGGTAGACATAACGCACGTAGATTCCCCCTTATCTACTATGCACCGGTGCACAACCAAGTTCCAGATAGATACCAGGATTTGGAAGGTGGTGGCCGATGGCATGCGTGGTTCTCCATTCTCCATGTCGAACATGATCAACTTGGAGTCGGAGGGGTCTATATCACCAAGGGTGGCTAGTAACACTTTCCGTTGCATTGAGCACGTTTTGAGTACCTCCAAAGAGGACATGGTCGTTGGTGTTTGGGCCAAATCATCCACAATGCTATAGCTAACAGCAGCTCTAACTGTGGCATTGTTGGCCACTCGGCATATGGGGGGGTAAGGGAAAGGGGGTAATTGAAGAGGTGTGTTGATCGACTTGGACGTAGATTCCACTGATGTGTCAGCGGGTTTGGTGGTGGTACTGTACTGATTCCGTCTAGTTTGTAAGTTGACCTCTTCAATTATCATGGCTAGCAGGTGGTGAACACTTCTTTCTGCCATGGGAGGTGCCCTTGGAGCATTGGGATTGGCCTAGGGAGGGGGAACGGTTGCCACCAATCCTTAGACTGGTAGTGCATTTTGAAGCACCATAGGAGGATGTGGTGCTAGGTTTGGTTGGGCTTGATTTGCAATGTTGGTGTCCTATTGGGCCTCATTTTTAATGGCCTACTTCACGCGAGCCATGAGGGGACACTCGAATGTGTAGTTCCCATAAACATCACCGAGCGTGCATGGTTGGTTTTTGCGCAACGAGGCATTGTGTCTTGGTGCATTCTGTCATGGGGGGTTTTGGGCTGGTCAGTTTGCCGTGGCATTGTTGGGAGGGTTCGGTTGTTGAACGCCTCCCTGTGGTTATTTATTGCCTTGGTTGCGGGGCCATTTATTCCTATCTTTTCCTTGTTGATTGTTGGGGGCAGGCTGGTTGGGACAATTTTGTTGTGCGAACACTTGTCCCAACGGAGCGGCTGGAGTGGGGGTGGGGGCTTGAACTAGTTGCACTGGCGGTGCATAGTAGACTTGTGGGGGTGGTGGTGCCACAAATATGGGAATTTTCCCCACATATAGTTGTGTTGGCCAAGCCATGGCCTGAACCTGCTGTGGCGGCGCGGGCTGTGCGTGGGAAGTTGTTGCTTCGAATTGGGACATCATTCTTGCATAGTCTGGTGCTTGGTTTTGGTAAGCAACATTAGCAGTGTTGCTTGGTTGTGGTGTAATGGTAGGTGGTGTCGGTCGAGGCTGTGGTTGTTGGGAGACCGATCCTATGATGTCATCCGCAGCATGGGATTCCCCTGGTGCATCACGGTATGAGGTACTCGGATGGGGGGCATCTGGAATGACAATGTATAGGTATCCAAACTGAGCATAGATAAGGTCAAACTATCAGGCCTTCAGTATGGCCTCTTCTTTGGATTGGGGACGTTCAGATGCGACGTCCTTTGCTATGGGTGGGAGCAAGGTCTTAAGGAACCAATCCAAGAAGATCCTGTTGTCAAGTTGGATTTTACATAGGCTACGGCGTCGCCGCCACTCATGGATTTGGTCAGTTATATGAGTGGTAGTGTTTTTACGGTAGGATAACAATATCTCCACCCCCTCATCATATTTGATGGGGAGTTGGAAATACTGTAGGAACATGAAAGTTAGGGAGTTGAAGTCCGGGTACTTGGCTTATGGCAGCTCAATGTTCCATTTGGCTGCAACACCTATAAGGGTGTGTTGGAATAGCCTCAACCTAATAGAATAGTCTACGATGTTGTTGGATGAGCACCAAAGATGGAATGTCATTATGTGGTTTTGGGGACATTCCCCTACTTTGCCTTCAAACTTGGGGATGTCTAATGGTATATTAGTTGGCATTGGAGGCCAAAAATCTTGATGGCGAATGGGGTAATTTGTTAATCTAGCCAAATCAGACAAGTTAAGATGAGCCATGAACAACAAATTTGACCCTTGGTTGATGTGGGATGGGGTCGCGATGGTGGTGGGGTTTGCAGGTGCATAATGCAACTGCACAGTTGGGGGTACTTGCGGTGGCACCATTGCAGATGGGCCAATGCCCCCAAGTGTTGTGGGAGGGACAGTGTGGGTGGAAGGTATATTTCCCCCATGCATGACAGTAAGGGCAATGTAAGTGGATGGTCCACTTCCCCCCTGTGTGGCAGGAGGGGCAGTGTGTGTGGAGGGGCCTGTTAACCCAAAATCCCCCCACATAGCTCTCAATGGCATACACCACCCAAGGACACCATCTTACAGCACTCATATCACTTTATTATACCTTCCATTAGACCCCCACGCCTCCAAAATAACCCAAGGATGAAGAAAAAGGGATAAAAACCCAAAAAAGGAGCCCAAAATAAGAGCTAAAGCCCTTAAAAAGGGGCTAAAACCCTAAAGGGGGATAAATTTAGGGTGGAAGGGGATAAAACCCTGACCAAGGGCTTAAAACCCTAAAACCCCTTGGAAAAGCTATAAAAGGAGGGTGGGGGGTCACTCTCAAAACACTTCTCCCATTGCCTATTGTTGTGCTTCCCGTGGATGCTTTGAGACCTTTGCCTCTCAAACCACCCACACCCCCTCTCCTCCATCTCCATTTACATTTGAGCCATTGCTCCCCAACCAAGAGAGAGAGGCTTCCACAAGCTAGGGCATGGTGGCCCATTCCCACTAGAAAAGGTATACTTGTGCTTTCATGTTTTGCTTCTTAGTTATTTAGTTTGCTTTGACTTCTAACCATTGCTTTTACTTACAGGTTTTGCTTAACATTGTTTACAAGTTTTTCCATTATAGCTTAGGTTTATTTTGTAGGTTTTGAAGGCAGAGCCCTAACCTGTGTTTGCAGCAGGGTTCATCAACATTGCTTCTATTTCTTTCTGTCATTAGCTTAGCCTTAGTTTAGTTTACTGTTATTTACGCTCTGTTTTATTTTCTACTCCTAGTTTACATTTCCATTTCGTTTTTCTGCATTTACCATTAGCGGGAACTTACCCTTCTGTCCTATAGACAAAAGGGAGCCATTCTTTCCCCTGTAGTAGGGAGAAATCCTTGCTACAGATATAGCGACCATACCAGGTCGATCCCATAGGATCCTTGGGCCAAAATTTTAATTTTTCAAGTTTTTTCAATTTTACCCTAGTTTTGAAAAAAATTCATGTGAAATCTGTCTTAGATTCAGTTTATTTCCTATTTTAGGTACTGTCGAAGCCTCTGCTAGGCAAAACCAAGTCGGATTGACCATAGTACCAGTTATTGTTGGCCAGATCTGACTCTGTCTCACCAAAAAACCCTAATCTGGAGCAGGGCGCTCTTATTGGGGAAAAAGGTGAGACTAGGGCACACTTAATGGGAAAACAGGTGCACCCAGGGTGCACTTAATCCCTCGATAAGTGTGACTTCATCCCAGAAACTCAGGTTGCGGCTATTTCTACATTCTGTGTGACCCCCTCGCTCATTTTTGAAAAAATATCGCAGCCCCCTCGCCAGATTTGGTCAGAAATGTGCGGCCTGTCAAACATAACTTTAATTTGAATTTGATAGACTATAAATTTCAGTTTCAAAGGACTGTTAGTGCGGCCCAACCACCTCTGTCCACCACTACAAGTTAATTTCATTTCCTGTTTTCATTTTCTGCATTTTATTTCATGAACAATGTGTGAATGTTAAGTAAATCATTATGGCTAAATAAAATGAACCTATTCTAACTAAAATCAACTTAAAATCAACGATCTTGCTTCCCTTTCCTCCTCTACCCAGTCATCACCCTCCAAGGTATTATGGGATACGACGAAGGGAAAGCTCATATAGATCTAGGCACTCCATGATATTGTTCCAAAACCATTAAAACCGAGTGACCTAGAAGGTAGAGGGGGTAGAGAAGGAGGGATTCTCACGACGCTAAGCATCCTCAGTGTTGACCAACCTAGCATCCGAGAGGTGACCTGAGGATCTACGGATGGGATTAGTCCCATTGTGTTGAGAGCCCAACACCTTCTCTTGGTTGAAGAGGAATATCAGTGTGAGGTAGACATCTAGTTAGGCCAGCAAACATTTAGGGTTAATCATTGTACTTGTTCACAATTTTTGTTTATTTATGCTTGCATACACAACCAAAATGACATGAACTCTACCATGATGAATTCATACACCATATTGCAGCAACCAAATACCAGAAAAAACAAGCAAACAAATACACCATACCAACTAATTAACCCAACTCAGTTCATGACACTGAGTAAGCCTTAAAATTTACTAATTTACACTAAGTTCAAACAACTCTGTAGTCTTTGAGGACATAAGTCCCTGATTGCTTCAACTATGGGAAGTACTTGGGCTCTACGCAGAAACTCATTATGAGGAGTACCACAGGAACCCCAAAGTAGCTGGTCACTGAGAGGAATTGCCAAGCAAAATAGGCAATGACCCCTTCCGATTGAGTAGAAGCACCTATGAGGAACAAGCCAAGCACTATCTTGCGGTAGTCTTGGTGGCCGAGTGACCACCTGTAGCTAATAGGAAGCCACTGAAACTGGGGTCCAAATCTCATTACCACTAGTTTCACACATAAAATCAAGCACAATTGATCCTCCATGCTCTTCCTCACGCCTCAGAGGTGAAACACCACCATTCGGAACACTCGATTAGCACCGTCGAAGCCATTCTTAGTGATCTCCCACACCATCAGAGGGCCACACAACCTCTGATTCTAACTCAGATCCATATTAGTCTAAACTAGACCTCCACACCACACCATCAAGCCCCATGGCTAGTGTGAACCCGGATCCATTTTTCGTCTTAACCTTAGAAAGTGGACCCATGTCCACATCACAACCTATCACCCACAGCTTGGAAAGTGGCCCAAGAATAGTCATGCAAACTATCATTAGTCAGCTGCCACCACCTATAGTGACTAGCCAAGATGGCCCACTTACAGCACATGAGGGCAGTGGCCCCTCCACACACACTGCCCCTCTTGCCACGCAGGGGGGCAATGGACCGTCTACTTACATTGACCTACTATCATACATGGGGTAAATACCCCCGCCACTCACATCGTCCCACCTACAGCACTTGGGGGCATTGGCCCATCTGTAATGGTGCCACAGTAAGCACCCCCAGCCGTGCAGATGCATTATGCACCTGCAAACCCCACCCCCATCGCAGCCCCATCCCACATCAACTTGGGGTCAAATCTGCCCTTCATGGCTCATCTAAACTTTCCTTATTTGGCTAGATTAACAAATGACCCCATCTACCACCAAGCCTTCTAGCCACCCATGCCAACTAAACTACCATCATACATTCCCAAGTTTGAAGGCAAAGCAGGGGAATGTCCCCAAAACCACATAATGACATTTCATCTATGGTGCTCATCCAATAGCATCGTAGATGACTCCATCAAGCTGAGGCTGTTCCAACGCACCCTTACAGGTGCCGCGGCCAAATGGTACATTGAGCTGCCACAAGCCAAGTACCCGGACTTCAAATCCTTATCCTTCATGTTCCTATGGTATTTCCAACTCCCTGTCAGATATGATGAGGGGGTGGAGATCCTGCTATCATGTCATCAAAGCACCGCCACTCACATAACTAACCATATCCATGAGTGGCGGTGATGCGGTAGTCTATGCAAAATCCAACTAGACGACAGGATCTTCTTGGATTGGTTCCTTAAGAATTTTCTCCCACCCATCACAAAGGACGTCGCATCTGAACGTCCCCAATCTGAAGAAGAGACCATACTGAAGGCCCAACAATTTGACCTCATCTATGCCCAGTCTGGATACCTGTATACCATCATTCCAGATGCTCCCCGTCCAAGTACCTCCTACCATGATGCACCAGGGGCATCCCACACGGTGGACGGCATCATAGGGTCATTCTCCCAACAACCACAGCCTCGACTGACACAACCTACCGTTACACCACAGCCAAGCAACACTACTAGTGTTCCTTAACAAAACCAAGCCCCGGACTATGATAGAATGATGTCCCAATCCGGAGCAACAACTTCTTATGCACAACCTGCACCACCGCAGTAGGCTTAGGCCATGGCTTGGCCAACACAACAACATGTGGGGAAAATGCCCACATTTGTGGAACCATCACCCCCACAAATCTACTATGCACCGCCAGTACAACCTGTGCAAGACCCCACCCCCACTCCACCCGCTCCATTGGGACAAGTGTTCACACAACAAAACCGTCCCAACCAGCCTGCCCCCAACAATCAATAAGGGAAAGCTAGAAACAACCGGCCCCACAACCAAGGCAATAACCAACCACAAGGAGGTGGTCAACAACCGAACCCTCCCAACAATGCTGTGGCAAACCGGCAAGCCCAAAACCCCCCATGACAAAACCCACCAAGATACAATGCCTCGTTGTGCACAAACCAACCATGTACACTCTGTGATGTCTATGGGCATTACACGTTTGAGTGTCCCCTCATGGCTCGCGCTAATCAGGCCATTCAAAACGAGGCCCAACAGGAGGCCAATGCTGCCAATCAAGCCCAACTAAACTAGGAACCATAAGGACCTCCCCCTATGGTGCTTCAAAACCCACTGCTAGTCCAAGGATTGGTGGCCACCGCACCCCCTCCCCAGGCCAATCCCAATGCTCTGGGGGCACTGCCCACGCCTGAAACAGGTGTTCACCACCTGCTAGCCATGACCACTAAAGGGGTCAACTTATAGACTAGACGAAATCAGTATGTTACCACCATCGAACCTGCTAACTCATCAGCAACATCCACATCTAAGACAGCCAACCTACCTCTCTAGTTACCCCCGTTCCTGCGCCCCCCCATACGTATAGTGGCCAACAATGCCACAGCTAGAGCTGCAGTTAGCTATAGTATTGTGGATGATTTGGCCCAAATGCCAACCGCCATGTCTTCTCTTGTGGTACTCAAAATGTGCCTAATGCAACGGAAAGCCTTGCTAGCCGACCTAGGGGCACTAGACCCCTCCGACTCCAAGTTAATCACCTTTGACATGGAGAATGGGTAACTGCATATGCCCTCCACTATCACCTTTCAAATCCTAGTGTCCATCTGGAATTTGGTTGTGCACTAATGCATAGTGGATGAGGGGGCATCCACGTGTGTCATGTCTACCTTGGTTTGGAAAAATCTTGGATCACCAATTCTGCAGCCATCCTCCATGACTCTACGGGCTTATGATGGACATCCCACTAAAGCCCAAGGAATCCTCCCTCATGTCCCCATCACATTAGCTGAGAAGACAGTCCTGATTGACATCAAAGTCATCAATGCTCAACTGGACTACAACCTCATTCTCGGGAGGAGTTACATGTATGCCATGTGAGCAGTCGCATCAACTGTCTTCGGCCTCATGATGTTCCCCCATGAAGGGAAGATTGTGATGGTTGAACAGCTCACTTACCATGATATACAAGGGTTAACAATGCCTGCTAATGTTATCCATACCATCACCACCATTGAGCCGCAAGTGGCAACCACACACGCTAACGTCGTCCCTACAATCAACACTATGGTTGACAACACATCATCCTCCCCATTGTTGAATATGGGCCCTGGGTTGTTTTTCGATACTACCATGACGGATCCTTTCCCGTTAGTGTCACAACCACCAACACAAAATGAAACTATGGACTTGTGCATGGTCTCATCCAACACCACTGCACCCAAACAACAACCACAGCCACAGCCCCAACCACAACCACAACATCATCCACAGCTACAACACCAAAAACAGCTGCAACATGACTCGCAGCAGCAACATTATGTGCAGCTGCAACCACAACCACATCCCCACATGCCACCAGCTGGGATTTATTTGGGCTCATCCCCAGTCCATACGATTCCCTTCCTCTTCCCCCCACCTGGTGTCATGAGCAAGCCGGTCATGGCCACCTTAAGCCTACCCAACTTTACATTGGGAATCCTGGTGTGGTATCTTGATCCACCAGCTCAACCAGCAATGCCCTAGGTTTTCTTAACCCTAGTGTAACCCATCGTGATCGAGTCTCACCCTCCACCCACTCCGCAAAATCCAACCACCACACCTGCACCCACACCACCCCACCCAAAAAGGGCCAAGGGAAAGAATGCAAAACCTACCGTAGAGCTGCGACAAGTCCTGCCTTGCACCATCTGCAAACAACAGGGCCACCCAAATCAGAGTTTCCCTGAAATCCCAATGATCCATGTGCATTTAGATGCCATGGATACAAACGAAAACATCCTCATGGTTGAAATCCCAACCATGCCAGTAGTCAGGAACAAGGCATTAAGGACAAACCATGCTTGCACCCTTTGTGACTTGTATGGACATTACTCCCACCATTGCCAAGATTTGCCCGAATTTTGAATGGCTCTTGCTGACCTCTGTCACCATTCCCTTGAGTCTGAGATCACCTTGATCAAAGAATTCCATCCCCCACCACCTTCTTCAGACACCATGTCCATTTACATGATGTCTAGTTCTATACACCCTCTTGTCTCCACCATCACCAACGGTCCATTATACCTATCTCTTCTGTTGTTTCTGCAACCACAGCTCCATCTGCAGCTGCAACCTCAATTGCAACCTCAACCTCAGTTAGTAGGGAAACAATGGGGTTCATTCCCACTCAACATGATCCTTTTCCTTTTCCTTTTTCTACCATCCGAGATCGTGAGTAAGTCTGTCTTGGAAACCTGCAATCTATAGGATTTCACATTGGGAGATCCTGTGTGGTACCTTGAACCACCTACCCTACCTATAAGGCCCTAGGATGTGTTGACTCATGTCCATCCAATTGAAATGATTTTGCACCTACCTCCAGGTCCATCACAGACTCCTCTTATCTCTAAGCCTTCACCTCTTCCTCCAACAGAGACTGGGGGAAAGGCCACCAAAACCACAACCAGTACCATTTACATGATCTCTAGTACTAGTTTCCCTTCCATCTCATCGGCAGTGGAAGATCCACCTGATCTATCCCTGCACCACGTATGCGATGACGAAGATATATGTAAGACCACCTTCAGTTTTTCCCCATTCCATTTAAACCATAGTGTGGAATCAGTTCTTCCCATAAAAGACCAGATTCCATCACCCCGCCTTTCCAATGACCTTTGTCTTGGAAAGGGGGCATACCTCCTTATTGACTCTGATGGACAACTCTTGGAGAACCCCCACAATGGGCTCTACCTCAAGATATTTTATGATTAAACATCACCAATGAGTCACTTTATTTTATTTTTCTTATTTTTCAACATTTTTTAGCACAAATCAGGGGCAGCACCATCAGCTGCTAATCCAAAGTCACTTGAAACCGGTTCAAGACACTTCTCACACCTCCGGGCTCAAATTTCCATTTTTGAGACCATCGTCTCATGTTTAATAAACCAAATTCAAGACCATTTCCCACAAGTCACTTCGATTTATGAGCCATGACATGACGATGCGAGTTTCTACGGACCTGTACTTGTATCACACCTCCCGACCGCAACTCATGCGAGTTTTTGGGCCACCACATGTTAAGGAATGTAATTTTACTTTTATTTTTGTATTTATAGTTATCTTTTCCACCTTATGTGGACCTATGGACCATTGTCCACAAAATGATTTCTTTTTCTTACATGTATTCGACATATAAATGCCTCTGGTCTTGTACTTACATCGCATGTAGTCAAGTCCATCCACCGCAACACACACACACGCTCTCTTGACCTCTGTCTGAGAGCCACTTCGGTTTGTGTGCCTCTGCCGCATCGACTCATGAGCCTCTGCCACGATCTATCCCATGCATGTATTGGTATGTTTGAGAGCCTTCTGGTCCGTCCATACTATGCGGATGACCTTTGGACCTCTGTCCACCATCTCGACATGGGGCACTGCATGTGCCACCGCAATCAGTTGACCACTTTGGAGTTTTGTTTAAGCTCTTTTCTGACTCCTTAAAACAATGAAAAGAGATCCGAGAGCAGCTGCTTCCTTTCTCACTCACTAAAGTATAGGAAATGGCATCTACATTGTCTCGTTTATCTCCTTTTGCATACCATGTAGACCATTTCATGAAAAGGACCTCCTTGGCACACTTAAGCCAAGATCATTCCCCTTTGCATACTTTTATGCTTTCTCGGGCGGAGGGGCCGCACTTTACGAAAAATCTCACCATCGGTTGTCGTTAAGCTATTTTCTAGCTGTCTCAACAAGAAAATATTACCGAGCAAACTTGGTTTTGTTCATGCTCGTAAACGTATTTGAATGACCGTCCAGCCAGTATAGGTTTAACCTTTTCCAGCCTGATTGGACTAGCAACGGTAAAGAAGTCTCTCATCCCCTCCAGGATGGGTGAGCTCTCCTATATATACTTTTATCCCTTTTCAGGCACAGGAGAATACCAATGAAAAAATCCTCCACTGGAGTCTTCTTCGTGATTTCAGACTCTCTAAAATTGAAATCACCATTGAGCATTTACCTTCTTGGGCTCGCCAAAAATCCATGAGATCTTACCACAACGGTGTCCGTAGACACTACCCCACAGAAAATAGTTTGGTAGCATCCCCACATTGGGTCACCTTTGTTCAGAGTACTCTGCAATGTGTCTTCCTTGGATCCCATTAGTATCAAAAGTGTCCACCTCCTCCAAGTATTTCCCATCTGTAGCGACATTCCTGGTATTATAGCTATGATCCTATTCCCATGAGTCAGTTTCATTTACTGCCTAGTCCACCTTGCTGTCATATTCTGAACAAAGGAAGTTTGACTCTCCCACTCCCCCCCTGCCCCTATTCAGTTCTTTCCCTTCCCTCCCCTCCCCCCCCAATTCAGTGAGTCAGTCTGTATATTGCTTCACACCTTTTGGTTTTCTCCCTCGCACTCCTAGTTAAGGAAACATCATTTCCTTGACTAAGGGCAGGTCTCCCTCTGTCGACACTAGCACAAATATTCTAGAGGATAGACCTAGAGGTCCCTTTACCTTGGTTTCATTAACATCATCAATGAGTTCCTTGGACCACTTGAGAGGAGTCCTTAGTGCCTCTTGGGATGGTTGTTTCTCACATGCTCGACTTCAAATCCATCATCGCACCGTTGAGATTCATACAGGGTTTGTTCTGCATAGTACTTGGTCAAAGACCCCAGATGTCACCTGACTCTAGCACATTGGTGAGTCCACTTGAGGGACCTAAACAGGTAATGTCCCTTGTGATTTTTGGGTTGCGTTGGAGATAGTGTTCAGAAGCCCCAACAGTGCTTCGATATACCTTTATGATTGATACAACATACTTGTACTGGAGAGAATATGACTCTCAATCAGCGAGTCCACATAGCTATGTACCAGATCCAGCCGACCGTCAGTCATAAAGATGTAGCATTCCATGAGAATGCCATGGGTCCAATTTACCAAATCAGTATTGTATTCAGCCTCACATAGAGGCAACCAGCATTGTAACATCAGTTGTATATGATCGGCTCTTGTATTTTAGAGCATAGATCAAATGATTCTTTTGACATTGTCACGAGCATGGGAATTCCCACCTCGTCCATATACATGTCACACATTTATTGTATCTCACCCATTTATGGGAACCAAATTAATACAAAAAGCAAAATCCACCATGCCCCAGCCCCGGAAGCACCACCTCTACACAGCAAATCCTATGATGTCCATCGGCCATACATTGAGCTCCTGGCCTCACACATCAGGGGGCAATATGTTAACCCAAAAATCCCCCACATATCTCTCAATGGATTACACCACCCAAGGACACCATCTTACAACACTCTTATCACTCCATTAGACCTTCCATTAGACCCCCACACCTCCAAAATAGCCTAAGGATGAAGAAAAAGGGCTAAAAACCCCAAAAAGGAGCCCAAAATAGCCCCCTAGGAGCTAAAGCCCTCAAAAAGGGGCTAAAACCCTAAAAGGGGCTAAAGTTAGGGAGGAAGGGGATAAAAGCCCAAAAAAGGGGCTAAAACTCTAACCAAGGGCTTAAAACCCTAACACCCCTTGGAAAAGCTATAAAAAGAGGGTGGGGGGTCACTCTCAAAACACTTCTCCCATTACCTATTGTTATGCTTCCCGTGGATGCTTTGAGACCTTTTCCTCTCAAACCACCCACACTCCCTCTCCTCCATCTCCATTTCCATTTGAGCCATTGCTCCCCAACTAAGAGAGAGAGGCTTCAACAAGCTAGGGCATGGTGGGCCATTCCCACTAGAGAAGGTATACTTGTGCTTTCATGTTTTGCTTCTTAGTTATTTAGTTTGCTTTGATTTCTAACCAGTGTTTTTACTTGCAAGTTTTGCTTAACATTGTTTGCAGGTTTTTCCATTATAGCTTAGGTTTATTTTTTAGGTTTTGAAGGTGGAACCCTAACCCGTGTTTGCAAAGGGGTTCATTAACATTGCTTCTATTTCTTTCTGTCATTAGCTTAGCCTTAGTTTAGTTTACTATTATTTATGTTCTGTTTTATTTTTTTGCTCCTAGTTTACATTTCTGTTTCATTTTTCTGCATTTACCATTAGCAGGAACCTACCCTTCTGTCCTATAGATAGAAGGGAGCCATTCCTGCCCCTGTAGCAAGGAAAAATCCTTACTACAGGGCCACTGCCCCCGTGTGTTACCAGTGGGCTAGTTTGGCTGGTCACTATGGGTGGTGGTAGCTGACTAATGACAGTATAGATGACTGTGCTTATAGGTTGTGGTGTGGACATGGGTCCACTTGCTAAGGTTAAACCGGAAAATGGATCCATATTTGCACCGGCCATGGGGCTTGATGGTGTGGTGTGGAGGTCTGGTTCAAACTGATATGGGTCTGAATCAGAATCAGAGGCTGTGTGGCCTTTTGATGGTGTGGGAGATCGCTGAGAATGGTTTCTACGGTGTCAATTGAGTGTTCAAAATTCTGGTGGTTCTCCTCTTAGGCGTGAGGAAGAGCATGGAGGATCAATTGTATTCGATTTTATGTATGAAACTGGTGGGAATGATGTTTGGACCCCGATTTCAGTGGCTTCCTATATGCTATAGGTGGTCACTCCACCACCAATATTGCCGGGAGATAGCGCTTGGCTTGTTCCTCACATGTGTTTCTACTCAATCGGAAGGGGTCGTTGCCCGTTTCACTTGGCAATTCCTCTCAGCGGCCATTTACTTTGGGGTTCTTGTGGTACTTCTCATAATGAGTTTTTGGGAAGAGCCCAAGTACTTCCCACAGTTGAAGAAGTCAGGGAATTATGTCCTCAAAGACCATAGATTGGTTGTACTTAGTGTAAATTGGTAATTTTAAGGCTCACTCAGCGTCATGAACTGAGTTGGGTTAATTACTTGGTATGGTGTATTTGTTTGTTTGTTTTTCTGGTATTTGGTTGCTGCAAAATGGTTTATGAATTCATCATATTTTGGTTGTGTATGCAAGCATTGAATAATCAGAAATTGTGAAAAAATATAGTTATTAACCCTAAATGTTTGATGGCCTAACTAGATGACTACCTCACACTGATATTCCTCTTCAACCAAAAGAAGGTGCTGGGCTCTCAACAAAATGGGACTAATCCCATCCATAGATCCATAGGTCACCTCCCAGATGCAAGGTTGGTCAATAGGGAGGATGGTTAGCACCGTGAGAATCCCTCCTTCTCTACCCCCTCTACCTTCCAGGTCATCCAGTTTTAATGGTTTGGAACAATATTAGTGGAGTGCCTAGATCTATACGAGTTTGCCCTTCGTCGTATTGCATAATACCCCGGAGGGTGATGACTGGGTAAAGGAGGAAGGGTAAGTAATATAGTTAGTTTTATGTTGATTTTAGTTAAGCTACATTCATTTGATTAAGCCATTAACATTTACTTGGAATTTACACATTGTTTGTAAAATAAATTGCAGAAAAAAGAAACTGAAACTGAAATTGACTTGTAGTGCTGGACAGAGGCGGCTGAGCCGCACTGACAGTCCCTATAAAACTGAAATTTAACCTCTATTAAACTGAAATTGAAGTTCTGTTTAACAGGCCACACATTTTTGATCAAATATGGCAAGGGGGCCGCAATATTTTTTCAGAAATAGGCGAGGGGGTCGCACAGAATTCACAGACAGTCGCAGTCTATGTTTTTGAGTGAAGTCACACTTATCAGGGGATTAAGTGCACCTTGGGCATGCCTGTTTGGCCATTAAGTGCACCCTCACCTCACTTTCAGGCCCGATAAGAGCGACCAGCCTCGGATTTAGGGTTTTTTGAGATCCAAAGTCAGATCTATCCGACAGTAAGCTGTACTGTGGCCAAACTAACTCAGGTTTGCCTAGCAAAGGCTTCGACAATACTGATAACTGAAAATAAACTATATTTAAAGTGAATTTAACATGAAATTTGAAAAACTCCGGCAAAACTTGAAAAAACTTGAAATTTTAAAAATTTGGCCCAAGGATCTAGTGGGATTGACCCGATATGGTCGCCATTTCTGTAGCAAGGATTTCTCCTTGCTACAGGGGCAAGAATGGCTCCCTTCTATCTATAGGATAGAAGGGTAGGTTCCTACATGGATAAATGCTGAAAATGAAAATAGAATGTAAAGGACAGTAAGGAAAACAAAGCAAAGCAAAGATGGAAGAGAAACAATCGTGAACCCCTCTGCAAACAAAGGTTAGGGTTCCGCTTCCAAAGACCTACAAACAATGACTAAACTACAGAAAACCGAAATACCTACAAAATAATGTTAAACATAAACCTACAAATGAAAACATGGGTTATAAAGCAAAGAAAACTAAGAAGAAAATGCAAGAAAGACAAGTTATACCTTCTCTTTGGGTGGAAATGGGCCCCCATGCCCTAGCTTGTGGAAGCAACTCTCTTGGATGGGGGAGCTATGGCTCAATGAAGATGGAGGAGAGGTAGTGTGGGTGGCTTGAGAGACAAAGGGTCTCAAGGAATCCATGGGCAGCATAACAGTATGCAAGGGAGAAGTGTTTTGAGAGTGACCCCTACCCCTCCTTTTATAGCTTTCTTGGGGACTTTTAGGGTTTTAAGCCCTTGGTCATGGCTTTAGCCCCTTCTGTTAAATTTGAGCATATAGATATGTAGACAAACACACAACTCACAAAGAATATCTCACAATTTACTCAGCCATTGAAGAATGAAACACTGCAAAAGGCTTGCAGCTGTGAATGCTTTCATTAATCAGAAAAGTAATCCAGATGATAATTACAATAATGTAAAATGGTTTTAATAGCTACAAGCAATTCGAATCCACATGAGGAAGTTTGAATTGATTAGACTCTACTTGACTGTAGGTAACCAAGACTTGTCTAAATCACAATTGGAGGACCCAGTAGTTAACTGTCCTTGTCTAAATCATAACCGGAGTTCTAAAACACAACCAAGTGTTACATTTAGTATTAAATAATGGTTAACTGACTGTGGTAGGTGAGAAAAGTGCCCCACATGTGTGCAATCAATTGAACCTAGCGCTAACTGAATGTAGAGGGCTAGAACTGAATGTAACTGACTCCTAACTTGGCTTGACTAGTCACTAACTGAAGTGAACTGACCTTGGTTGGTTTCGGCACTCCCAGTTGCTTCCTAAATTGTAGGGATTGATCTAGGAGACTCCTAAACTTATGCAATCAAGTGCAATAAGTGGCAGTGAGCCTCAATTAGTGTTCCCCACACTTTGGTAACTGAAACATGTGCCCCAATTAGGTCAAGTTTAACCAATGGCGCTAATGACTATAAATAGACTAGATGGACTCCCGATTTAGACATGACTCCCAATTTAGACATATGACCAAATTTGGACAAGGGAGGATTAATAATCCTAACACCTTCCACCCTAAATTTAGCTTCTTTTAGGGTTTTATGCTCCTTTAAGGGGTTTTAGCCCCTTTTTGGAGGCTTTAGTCCCTATGAGAGTTATTTAGGCTCCTTTTTGGGGTTTTTAAGCCCTTCTATTCATTCTTAAGCCTTTTTGAGGGTGTGGGGGTCTAACAGGGTGTTACGAGGGTCGATCATGGGTGTCCTTGGGTGGTGTAGGCCATGTAGAGCTGAGTAAGGAATTTTTTGAGTTAACAATAGGGACATAATGTTTTCCCAAATTTCTTCTTCTTAGAGCCGGAGGCCCTTTCGGAATATTGCTGATTTTGTTTAGGCTTTGAATCAGCTGCCTTTGGCTCCTTCTTCTTTGATTTCCTATTTTCTTGTGATTTGGAAGAGTTAGTAACCAAGAGAGCTTGATATTTGGAAGTCTGGATGACTCTCGTTTGAATCAATTTGTCTTGTTCCTTGATTAAGGACTCGAAAAATGAATCTAAAGAAGGAATTTTCCAATCAAGAAAGCTTTCCTGCTTGGAATGAAACATAGAGACATAGATAGAGTACTTAGGGCCTAGTTTGCTGAGTATGGAAAGGACATTCTGCTCATCTTTCCACTCTATCCTGCACTGTCTACATTGTAGTACTAGACACTTGAATTTGGAGAAGAATTGCTTAATAATCTCGAAACTTCTGGGATGTAAAGATACCAACTCATTCTCCTGAATGTGTCCCTGAATCTCATCTTGTTTGTTAAACAAGCTATCAAGATTCTCCCAGGATTCTCTGGGAGTCCTCAATCCTTCTAGATGAAAGAGGATATCTCTAGAAATATAAGTACATAAGTACATGAATGCTTCATCACAATGGTTTAAGAACTTGTTCCACTCTACCGGCTGATGAGGCTCAGCCTCCCATCCATGTATGATCCTGTGTAGCCATGCTTGCGCAAGGCTAGCTACATATCAATCCTCCAATCAAGGTAATTGGAATTTGTGAGGATCTGTGGTTCAGGAGTTTGAGAACTCATAATTGCTCTGGCTGGAAGACTGCAAATACTTCTCTCAAGCTATGTAGCACCTATCAATTTTACTACAAATAACACTAAAAAATATGAACTGTTAGAATCATGCTTTTCCTCCTGGCATGAACATGTTTTCAGTGTCCATCACGCCCTCTCCACTGCTCTGAATGAATCCAGAGCTAGAAAATTCTCATAGGGGACTTCTGTGGAAACCCAACTGCTTCTGATGTTTGATGGGGAGAAACAAGCATGAAACCTGCCTAAGAAGGCTCTGATACCATATTAGAATTTGAATTCCATTTAGATATTCAAGTAGATAGTTCTGATAATGTTTCATCAATTGAATGGAGAATGAACATACAAACTAAGAAAAAAAAACCACACAAGAAACAGACAAGTATTGCTCAGGAATTTACAGTATTTTCATCATAATAATATTCGGTGTTACAATAGTTTACATAAGTAGAATTCGAATGAATGAGTAATGAATTTGAATCCTCTAAGGGGATAAGACTGTATCTAATTGAATGTCTAACTCAAGGTCTCCCAATCAATATCAGATTCCAAATAGACAACTCCCTGATGACCAATAACTCCAACAACCATTGATAGCTAGTTAACTTAGTGCAACTAAGTGAGGTAGGTAGGAAAATCACTCCTCCCCATGCAACCATGCACTATCCATGCATTAGTAGAACTAGCCTAACTAAATGAGAATTAACTGATTGTAACTAGGGGTTAACTAATACTAACAAGTGCTAAGACCAATTGACTGAAGTAGGTTGGTGCCAGGACTCCCAGTTGCTCCTAAAATGTAGGGATTGGTCTAGGAGGCACCCTAACTCATGCATGTACATAAAGTAAGTGGCAGTTAACCTCTAGTAGTGTTCCCCACACTTCAATGACTGGTACATGTGTCCCAATTGGGCCAAGTGGACCCAATTAATTAATTTAGGTTCCTAAGTTAGGCTAATTAATCTAATAGAAAGTATGAACAAGTGAGGATTAATAATCCTAACAAAATCATCATCTAAAGCATGAATATCTCTAATGTACCCCGATAGACCACAAATAACCACCATCCATACCCATCGGTCAAAACTCATCCTAGACCCTACTCTTGGCCTAGTCAAACTGGGTTGACCAAATCAAGAATGATCAAATAATGACCCAAGTGCTAAACTATGATACTGAAAAGTACAAAATGGATGTGAATGTCAATTGTCTATGTGAAAAGTAAGACTCAAGTATAATTAGCTTCTACTGACGATTATATATATATATATATATAATCTAAATCAAAATGACCAGTTGCTTTAAGCAAGAACCTCCAATGTATACTCATTTATAGATTTATCCATTTTTCTAGTCAAGGGTGAAGGTGAATGAAACCAGGTATGTACAAAGGGGATGACTTGACACTAGCCACTGTTAGCATCTAGGCTAAAGGAAAAGGGAATTCACACAACACATAAGTTGGACTAGGTGAACAAGAGGGAATGGAAATGTCTCACAAATGAGTGGAATAATGAGAAGGCTCCACTAGACTCTAAACAAGCAACCTTTTTACCAATGTATTTTCTCAACAATATACACTAGTTAACCTCTAGAGGAAAGTACCCTAGAAATCCTTCTAGCCTTTTAGGATTCCAGAAAATGGCAAAGACATGACCCTTGTGGGTCAATCTCACCCTATTGTCTTGTGGGGGAAAATGAGTCGTACATTATACAATGAATGAGTGCTCATCCTCTAGCCATCAACTTTTTAAAACATTTATTTTATTATAAATGTGTCATCCTCCAAGAGAAGGTGCCCTGTAAATCCTTATGGGATCCAGAAAATGACTAAGGCCTATCCCTGCTACCAATGAGCATACCTAGCCCCAACGGTGTTGTCTCACCCTATTTCCATATGGGGGGTAATGAGCCTTACATAATACAATGGATGAGTGCTCATCTCTTGGAAACTGGCTAATTTTACTTTTATTTGCAGTAATGTCTAAAGACACTTTTGTTTTGCAGGTAGGGAATCCAATTAGAATAACTTTAATATCCAATGCCTTAATGTCTAAAAACAATTTTGGTAAGGCTACTTGTTTTCAAGAACTATAGGTTGACCATCCATGTGACAAAAATCACATAAACCAACACTGAGACACAATTTAAACATGGATACATATTCCAAATTAGAGGTGAAGGTGGGGGGAATCCTAGATGTCACTAGTCAAGTTACAAGTCAGGGTTAAACGATAAGAATCGAAGGAAACATATGGATGGAGACAGTGAATATGGTTCCAATACTAGAAAGCTAAATCCAAAAATGGAAATGACCAAATCCATACTACAGTTAGGGAATGACCAATGAGTATACAAAGGAATCTCTTGAACATAACAACTAGATCACTTATATTTTATATTTCAGTAAGATCAATAAAATATCAACAACATACAACCACTATCAACTAAGTATCACTACTAAAATATATAACAAAGAAACATCAAAATACGTATGTACAAAACCATGATTCCACCTAGTTCATATACCTACACTAGATCTGAAACCAATCCAAGGATCATTGAAACAACTGTTGTTGTTGCATATCATGGGAATTGTAATAACCTATGCTCTGTGTCATGGAAATGGATAACTCAGTCACCGAATATGGGTCATGAGGCTCAGTCATGGCATAAAATTGGTCAATTTGGATGCTCTATATCTACTAAAAGTGGGAGATCATCATTTGGTGGATCATCATATATTGATCTCATAGTAAAGGACTTGCTCAAAGAACTGCTCAGTATTCCTTAGGAAAAATAGTAGCCTAACTACTATGTGTGTGACAACACCTACAACCCACAAATAGATGTTTCCCTAGTGCTCTCCCTTATTCCACGTGATATCCCTTCAAGTATATGTGATCTATGACCTGTGAATCCTTCCCTTGTGCATGTCATTCAAGACCTTTCAAATTGAAACCTATGTGCCTTCCTTGGCATTATGACCTAAAGTGAAGTCTAAAACCTACACCTGGAGTTGAATGAAGACCAATACTTGTGTGTTGAGATGAATGGATACCTTACAGGAGACATCAGAGATGATGTTTCTCAAGTAAATTCTTGTTTTGAAATCGAAATACAATGATATTGATATTGTCCTATTGTTATCTCTGGTGCATAGGATTGTTATTTATGTAAATACTTCCATGGATATGCTAATGCATGAGGATATGACTGAGCATCTACACTGAGATGATTTACTCAAAAATATTTCCATATAGCGCTCATAGTCATAATTCAAACCCTTAATTTCATATGCAAATCATATTTATCCAACAAGGCCCCAGCCTATGTAAAGGGGTGTGATGCCAATTGCATCACGAGGAACAATAAAAATATTGTCATCGGTATCCATGTTAACCCCTAAATATTAGGCACATTTCCCCTTATAGAGTGGTGCATTACCACCTATAGAGTGGTGTATTATATATTATTGATGTCATATTGGGTATATCAGTTGTTATTGTGCACCTTTGTCTCCTATATACAAGAAGGAGATATTTTCATTTTAGTCATCATGGTATCTTGTTTTGTCTTATGTACTTAGTACATTGCGTAAGGAGGTTCCTCCCTCATAGAGGATTGCTATTCATATCTATTATTCATCATTAATGCATTAATTACTTTCTTCTTGTTTATTTATTCTATTTTTATGCTATTTTCGGGACTTGGCTGCTTAACATTTGGTATCAGAACACTTTCCTCATGACTAGTTTCGGCAAAACGAGTTATTTTGGAATTTTTTCTACAACTAATTTTCTACAAGGAATAAGAGATTGAGATTAAAAACCCACCTCTATAACAAGCTGAGATATATCCATTTTAAATTCATGTATGAAGCATCACTATTTCGGATATATTCTCCTTAGATTATAGTGTTTTTTTACTATGTTTTGACTAATTAAAAACCTAGTATAAAATAGGTGTTCTAGGGGAAAAGATCATATCTAGGGAATACAATATCCAAATTGAGTGATACCTCTTACATAATAAATAATATGGACCATGGTATCTATGGTAGGGTTTTCAGCATCAGATACAAAATATTGGACACATGGCACACTGTACAAGTTCGCTCTTTTGAAACGACAAAAAATAATAAGTTTTGGAATATTTTCAATAAATTTTTATTGGCACATCCAAATTAAGTCAAAACTACAGAATCATAAAGATGAAACATCAGGATAAAACTAAATAAACTTTCAAATCTAGAGGAGTTGAACAGTTCCAAGTCGGCCATAAAACAATCTTCCAATCATGGTTTGAAAAAGGTACGCCATTTTAAATTTGAATAACTTTGATTAGAAAGATCTATTTGTATTGTTCAAAGTGCCACCAAAAGGAAGTGAAAAAAATCACACTCCTCTCAAACTACCAGATTTTTCATCCTTGACATAAGATGAAAGTGAAGACATATCTTTTAGGCTTTCCAAGTTAGAAGATATGATTAAAGGGATGGCTAGTAAAGACAATCTCAAGGGGATTAAAGAGTATATCAAGGGAATGGAAAATAAATAATAGATTCAAGAATCTAAGGAACTAATAAAACATAGCTTTATTCCCCATTCATATACTCAAGAAGAGGATAAGGAGGAAAAACAGGACTTATTCCAGTCACGTATTGCGAAAACTAAAAAATAGTAGGAAAATAGGAAGTTTGAGACCCATAAATGTGATGATTCACTACATCATCATGGTTTCAACTCAATTCCAAGGAGCTACTCTACTCCCAAACACTAGTACAAGTGATCAATTTTGCCACGGAAAAACGTGGCAATATCCACGGAAAAGCGTGGATATTGCCACGTCTAAGTGTTTTTTGTTCTGTGGAAACTATTCCGTCGCAATAGAGACGACCCCTAATTTGCGTTGCAAGAGCGACAATGTTCTATATGTCATTATATGTCTAAGTCGTCGCTATATCCATGCCTGGCCGTCTCTGTATCCACACCTTGCCATCGCTATAGCCACGCTCTGTACAAGGTTTTTTAAAAATTGCAAATCCAAGACGTCACTATAGCCACGCCTTTCTGTCGCTATAGCCACGCTCCATATAAGGTTTTTAAAAAAATGCAAATCCAAAGCATCGCTATAGCCATGCCTATCCGTCGCTATATCCACGCCTTTCCGTCGCTATAGCCACGCATTTCCATCGCTATAGCCACTCTCCGTATAAAGTTTTTTTAAAAATGCAAATCCAAGACGTCGCTATAGCCACGTCTTTCCGTCGCTATAGCCACGCCTTTCCATCGCTGTATCGACGGTTGGTGAAATTAAAAAAAAAAAAAATACTTGCAGCCATCGCTTAAGCGACGGTATTTGAAATTTCTTTAAAAAAATAATTACCTGGATTATCTGCAAAGACATATTTCAAGGTCAAATCTACAGTGAGATGCTCTTATATTTGAAAACATAACAACGCTAGAAATCTAAGAAATCTTAAGAACATATGCTAGCTTTAAGCTTATAGAGTCTGTACTTGGAACTCTGACAAAGTTTAGAGGAATTGTGAGCAAAGAAAACACAGGGAACCTGATTCTCTCAACTGTATCTTGAACATGCCCCCTGTACATTAATTTTGGATGCCTCTGCAGCTTATAGAGTTTGTACTTGGAACTCTGACAAAGTTTAGAGGAATTGTGAGGAAAGAAAACACAGGGAACCTGATTCTCTCAACTGTATCTTGAACATGCCCCCTGTACATTAATTTTGGATGCCTCTTAGTTGCAGTAATGATACTGATCAACCGACTGAAGAAGGCTTGAAAAGAGTTCAAATCTAAAATATTAGGCCTTACCAGCCTTTACATGTCATTACATTTCTACCTTGGCACCACTTGCTGGGCTTATATAATAGGTGAAATTCATGAGGTTCATGTCTTGAAAGAAAGAAAAAATCTTATTTGGAGGCCAATAGCTTTGCATTAATGGTCTGTTACATTTCATCTTTATTTTAAAATATTCGATTTGAAAGTACTACCACATGGCTGAGCCTTGTTTTCAGATTGCAAAAATAAAAATGAGGCTTTTCAGATTACCTTGAAAAAGGTCACAAGCCAGAGTCTAGAAAACCATAATGAACTCCCAAATAATCCCAAATCCCAAATAAGATGGGCTTATTTGGTATTTCGCCAAATGAACTCCCAAATGGATGCACTGAGGAGGTCGATTGATGGTATAAAAACTGCATGCCACAACAGGATACCAAGCAAGAGGATCTGGAGTGTGAAGTTAAGGAACAGGGGGATCAGTGATACAGTGATACAGAGATGCACTTCAAAATCATTTTGGGCCTATCTCAGGGCATGCAGTCTCAAAAAGTTCACTCAGAAGGCTCAAAACTGAAGGAGGATGACACTGTTCAACAAATATCCATAGCTATCATGGATATTTCTAACTCCAAAGGACCTGGTAATGAAGAGCAGCAGGTGGATGAAGGCTACAGTGGCCATGTCTTTTATTAAGACTCTGATGTTCCTATGTATTTCTCTTCCACTTTTCTGTTCGAACAGTTCATTCAAATTTCAGATATATAGTTTCCAATGTCTTGTGAAACAACTATATACTACTATGGATGAATTTAGATGAGGAATTTTGTAAAATATTGAAGAGCTCTTTAAAATTGTTTTGAAAGAGGGTGCCTGACAATAACACCCGTCTCCTCGTATGTATTTGGGAAAGAGCATGGAGTATGTTGGTGTCCTTGTTGCGTGGGAAATGCCCTTCATCTAAAACCAACAGTCCTGGTCCCTCAAGTAGAATTTGTTGGCAAGATTGTGTCATTTGATTTTCTGATTTTTCACAGACTATACTTGAGAACTGTGAATAACTTACAAGGAGAATACTCTTCTTTTCTTTCCATTCTCTCAACGTCTGAAGCTGGTTGCATCTCAATGTTTCTACCTTATTGGTTACATCATATAAGTTATAAACAGGGATCTCCTCCACTCCCCATTTTTTAAACTCTTTCATCCATGAACCCAAAATGCTTTTGGGTGCTACAATCAGTGGCCTTTCCTCTGGGTACTTAGTCAAAAAACATTGAATAAATCTAATCATAAGGAATGTCTTCCCTGTTCCTGGTGCATGTGCCAAAATGCAACCACCAGGTTCTTCAGCTATAAGGTTCTTTTGCAAAAAGTTAAATCCATCAACCTGGTGTGATTTCATGTGTTTTTTCAGAAGGGGATGCAAAACAAGTTTCAGTACAGGGGTACTCTGCTCTGAGCTTTTGTAATTAAATGACTCAGCATTGTTGATCCCTAAAATAGTCCCCAAGTCCCGATTAGGAGCATGCCTGGAATGTTTTGCTGCTTTCCTATCGTGTACAAATGCAAACAAAATGTTTTATACTAAGTTTTACACAATTTATTCAATCAAATATGCATTTGCAAATGAGTATGCAATCGTGCATCAACCTTTACATTAGTCCCAGACATGTAAATGAAGTAGAC